>JAIPRM010006271.1:0-18992 GCA_025469315.1 Stegophylla sp. TES_Ste_2020 | reverse complement strand
TCATTAAATAAAATTTTTTTTTTGCATATTATTTTGCATATTTAATGGATTTGATGCATATATTCAAATTTTTCTGTGCATATTTGCATGCATATTTTTCAAATTTTACCTCCTATAACTTCTCTGCACTAATAATAACGCTAATAATTGTTATTTTGAAATTTCAAGTTTATCTGTGATTTAGACGTTTAGTGGGTTTTAAGAGTGTTCTTGGCTACTTGCAGTAACAACAACGGTCATTCAAATTTTGTGACATGGACAATTATTATTAGTTATTACTTATTACTAGGGTTTGGGACTTGTTGCATTTGCATATTCTTTATTAATGACTGCAGAATAATCTAAGTGAGATATTAATATTTATTTCAAAACATAATGGATTCTAATACAAACATTTTTTGTGCGTATTTTGCGATTTATTAGGAAAAATGCAAATTTAATAAATTAGTAAGCATATTTACGCATATTTGACAAATTTATATTATATTTACTCATACATGACGAATGTATAGCACATTTATGCATTTTTACGTTTTAAAAATAATACATTTATTTTAAAAGTCGACATCATTTTAGATTCTGAGCGGAATGAAGAATGTATTGGTTTTACAAAATAAATCCCCGTTTCTTTAAAATTTAATACACCCGCCAAAAGTATCCCACCGAAAGAGCAAAGAACACCCATGATAAGAAATACCTATGTCTGGCTTTTTTTCTTTTACTGTTATTCGTTGGTCAATATACCTAATCATTGTATGAATTTAAAAAAGTAATATGTCAAATTTTATTTAAAAAAAAAATTAGTTGCATATTTTTGCGCATGTTTTGGTTATTTTAAGTGCATATTTTCAACAATTTGGATGTAATAAGTCCCGAACCCTAGTTATTACTAATTATAATATTTACTAGTGATATCAATTGTCGGCGAATGAGTACATGTCTAATTTGGTAAATATTTCAAATATTGCGCACCTTGCACAATTAGACATGTTGTGTGCCTAGCAGGCGCCTCTTTGCCAGGCCCTTTGGCCCGGCCCTGAACATACATGCTTGATGCTTTCAAAAATCCAAAACATCAAAAAATAACAAAATTCGAACATGTTTATGGATCATAAATTATAATAATCTATCTATTATTCATTTATTTCTGTATAGAACTAAAGGGGATTAAGACGTATTAAATTCAATAGATTTAAAATTTTAAGTTTTGTAAATCACAATATTAGAAAAGTATTTAATTATTGTAATATAAATTATTATAAAAAATCTTCTATATTATTAACTTTAAAATTCTACACTCCCACCAAGAGTATCTGACTTAAGGAACGAAGAGTGTCTGTGGTGCGAAGTATATCCTTCTTTTTTGCCTATACTTTATTTTTTTTAATTTATATATATTATACTGAAAAAAAAATAATATTAACTTCTAACTTCTATTCTAACTTAAGTTACTATTTTTACCCAACTAACTTCTATCTAACTAAGTTAGTAATTTGGAAATTTTCAGAAACTAATTTCTATTCTAACTTAGTTAGTTTTTTTATTAAAATAACATAACTTTAACTAGTTAAAAAAAATCATTAACTTGCCCAGCTTTGTAATAAGCCAATTTATATATATAATTTAGCAGTGGTGCAACCAGGATTTTTTCAAGGGGAGGGTCCATACTTATATTTTGATCATAGACATTTCAGCAAAAAAAAAAAAACCTGGTACCTATAAACATCTCCATCAGCTTCAACTATCGTAACAGAAAGAGTAATTAATATTTGTTATAATTTCAAAATATTTGGAAATAAATCAGGACTACAGTGGTTATTTATTTCAATAATATTTATTTGTTGTATATTAATGTCGTCCAAATAACGATTCATAAAATTACTAATGATTTTACTCAATCGAAATCGTCAATAACAGTAGAATACAATTCAACGAGTTCTTTTTTATTTCGACTTTCATCGCCAGATTACATAGAAAAAATCTCAAAAATACCCGTAAATAATCTTCATTTATTAATGATATTAATATTTAGTAGTCCAGAATCACGATAACTAGAGTTATAGAATTTTGTAGCTCTAAAAAATTATGAAAAAAACAATTAAAATGAAGCAATAAAGCACCGAAAATCTTACTAAAAAATACAAAAAATAACAAAATAAAATAGAGTGAATTTTATTGTATGTAGAATAAATCGAATTCATATCTAACTTATCTTCGTTTTAGACCAATAAAAAAAGAAAACAAATTCTTAATTATACTTTTAATATTTTAATACAGAAACTATTACAAAATTATTATTTATGTAGCTAATAACAGTTTTTATAAATATATTTTATGAAAATAAATAATCTTAAATATGGTCCAAGGGAGGGGTCCACCTCCCCTCCCCTGATTGTGCCACTGTTATTTAGAAATAATGGTACCAATATGATATCAGTCATCAAATTAAACAATGTAAATTTAACAATATTGTAGGTATTATTTAGAACTATAATAAAATGATTTTAACTGAACACACCTTAATTTTCCAGTGAATTTTCAAAAAATACCTTGTAAATTAAGTTCTATAGAAATTTTAAAAAATATAAATATCCTTAAATTTTTGCAATTAAACTTTAAAATATTTAAATTGTTAATATGACTTATATATATCACGTAATAATTAACAATTAAATTATGAAACTGTACTCTTACGTTGTTGTTAACATTTTTTCTCAGAGACAGAATTCGAATATCATTTTTTGGTAGCGGTGTCCTATGTTATCTACGCATGATTTAATGATGTCGTATGCTGTCTACATGTAAAATGATATCTACGCTTAATTGATGACGTAATCTTAGATGTTCGCTACACTGCGAGGTATTATTAGGGGACATATGCAATAAGTATGTAATAAGACATTTGGCGTCGCTTTGCTCTGCCACTCCCTTCCCTTTGCTCACTTCGCAAAACTTCCCACGCTTACTTCGAAAGCTCGTGTCACACGTGTCTCCAACTTCGAGTTCAATATTCAAATCAAAATCAATACACATCTCAATTTACTATGAAAAAACAAGTCGGTAGACAATTGGTTTTTCGTAAAAAGAAATTTAAGAGCAAACATAAAAGCAATTTGGTAAAGGCTCAGTTCCGATTCACCTCATTCACTTCAAAACAAAGCGTTTCTGTCAATTTTGGATTGCATGATTCTTTTTGAAATAGCGGTTTACATTGGTAACAGTTCAGTAATCTTTCTGATATCAAAAAAAAAATACATTTTTTTATAAAATAAATAATATTTTTATCATGAACCCTGTTATGAAAAAAATCCAAAATAGTGTATGTAGTTGGCATACGACATGAAGTTTTAAAATTTGTAGATAACATTTGTTGTGTAGATAGTACTTCGCACGATGGGTGGTATTCTCTTGACGGGTGTATTGAATTTTAAAGAAACAATAAATCATTTCTTCAATAGAACGATTCTGAACGAAAGAAGTTAATACTATAAAGAACAAATGAGAAAAAAAATGTTAGAAAAATGTCCAAAATTTTTTTTTCACATTTCCAAAATTTTCTTGCGCCAAAATCTTTCTCATATTATTTTCTATCTATGTTTAAATTTTCATATAGTTGGGATCAAAAAATAATGGTTTCCGAGTCATTTTTGTCAAATTTTAGGTAGTTTTTTCAAAAAAAAAAAAAATTGAAGAATTGAGAAATTCAAAAAATGACCTCTCTAAAGTACCATCTAGAGAGGCAAATCCGGTTTTAAAGAGTCACTGGTCGAAACTTTTGGATAAGTATTTCCATACGAAAAGTTTTACACAGAAAAAAAAAGAAAAAAAAAAATAATAAAATAAACATTATTGTAAAAATACTAGCTTCTTCACTTCGTTCAGAATTTAAAATGCAAAATATCACATTTTGAAATTTCATTGAAATCTCATT
The DNA here is from genome assembly GCA_025469315.1 of Stegophylla sp. TES_Ste_2020. Taxonomy (NCBI): domain Eukaryota; kingdom Metazoa; phylum Arthropoda; class Insecta; order Hemiptera; family Aphididae; genus Stegophylla; species Stegophylla sp. TES_Ste_2020. The sequence goes on along the minus strand of JAIPRM010006271.1, from coordinate 15,061 downwards.
AAGAACATGCTTACCTATAATATGTCTTACTAACGTACAACTTGGTGAATTCGTGTTTAGCAGAATCGATTTCATAAACTTATTTTAAATATTAGAGTTAATTAATATATTATAAAACTTTGTGAAGGCAAGAACTTCTGTGCTTGTATTTTGGTTTTTTGTGATATTTAAATTTTTTAGCGAGTCAATAAAATTTAAAAAATTTTATATTTAACGTACAAAGCTGCTGATGTTCTCATCTTTAAGTTTCATAATAGATTAATTGACATAATACAAAAACTGATGTTATGAAATTGATTCTGCTGAACGCGAATTCACTATAATGCACGCTAATAAGTCAGAGTGAATAGATTCAGGTGTCTTCATACACAAAAACCTTTCAAATGACGAGGTATTCCCATTATTAAGGCCAAGAGAGCTTATTTTATTTATTATTATTTTTATTGAAAACCTATCAGAAATTGTAACGGTTAAGATGTGTACGTACGTCATACTTGCATACAAACTATTTTTAGAGATAAATAGACTTATGTGTGAGTAGAAAAATAATATCGGGTTTCACCTGTCTACGGTAAAATAATAATTTAATCTGACTAGAGTACAGTAAAATAATTTTGGGTCTCACGTGCATTTACGCCCATTTTCCCTAACAATTAACTGAGCTTAAGATTGTCAGAACATAGCTTTTGTTGATTATTAATGCAATGTCCTTTATTTCAAATTTCTTGGTAGTTAGGTTATATTTTAGATTTTGAGTGAACCGAAGAAGCTTATGTTTTTACAATAATGTTTATTTATTTATTTTTACTTTTTCTGTGAACAGTTTTTCGTATAGAAATGCTTGTCCAAAAGTTTCGATCAGTATAGATTTTATAGATCTTAAATCACACCCGCATAGAGTACTTTAGAGAGATTATTTTTCAAATTTCTCAATACCTTTTCTAAGTGTAAAACAATATTATCCAAAAATCGACAAAAAACCGTAAAATACTATAAAATTTGTCATAACCTAAATTTTCATAAATTCAATTTTAGTTTTTTAACATAACTTATATAATAATGAAGCTAGAAAAATAAAATGTTTACTAACTACTAAAAATAGTAGCACGCATATCTCATAAAATTTTCAAAAACATTAGATCAATTTTGAGGTTAGTACAGGCTTTTTGTAAGTTTTAATTCCATAAAATTTTAATGACTTTATATTAATACTTGAAAATTACTACGAACATACTCATATGTATTTCTAACGGCACTGAAAAAATCCCAAAAGTTGTAAGTCACGTTTTTATTTTATGACCGTATAAAGTTAGCAATTTGACAGAATTCGTTAGTTTTACATAAAATTATACACTTGAACGCACATAAAAAATGATTGGTTGAGCTGATCTTTATAAAACTTGGTACATAAATGCATAAATTACATTATAAATATTTATGTGGAAAAAAGTTTTTTACGGGTGAATAATTAAATATTTGACAAGGTTTGATTGGAAAAAGTACGGAAAATATACCATAAATATTATGTATTAAATACTATAATTAGTATGGAATATTATTTTGTTAAATAAAAGTATTGAACGATTACTAAGCATTTGAAAATAATAGTGGATTTTATTTGACTGTATTATTGAAAATAATAAATAAATGATGGTTTATGAATTTATAAAAATAGATTATTATAGCTTATAGCATTTTTATAAAGATATTTTTTACCTGACACACACATAAACACAATTATCGAGTACCCAACAATATAAAATAACATTTGTTAAATAAAATCTAATCGACATCTATTATTTTTGTATATTATTATTAATTATTATAATTTCACTTAGAATTGTTTTATTGAATAAATGATTTGTCGTTTCTTTAAAATGCAATACACCCATAAAGGGCATTCCACTTAAGTTGCAAAGAATACCAATGGTACGAAATTTGCTGTATAGGGGATATATGTATTTTAGAAAACTTTTTTACATTTATTATTATGAATGAAACATTAAAAAAGCCGAATATACTTCGCACCATGGATAATCTTCGCCCCTCGGATCAGATACTCTTGGTGGATGTGTAGAATTTTAAAGAAATGATAAACCATTTCTTTAATAAGACGATTCTGAACGAAGCAAGTTAAGAATATAAAGAACAATAATAGTCGTCTGCTTTCTTGTCTATACTTTATTTTTTTTTTTTTTTTGCCAAATAAATAAAGAAAAGGAGAAAATAATTAATGAGAAAAATATAATGAAAATAAATTATCTTTTTACGCCTCATTTTCTACAATTGGCAACAAAATTTTAATTGTTTATTAAATTAATTTCTTTAATTTAAATCTGAAAATTCATAAAGAATTATAATATCTTATTAAACTATTAAGTTATAAATAACAATTAATTTATTTATTAAGATATAAAAAAGAAAATCAAAAACCTTAATAATTATGTAGTCAAAAATAGCAAAAAACTTGATTTTTTCCTTAGATATGAAAACTTATAAGTATTTTAAATTGAAAAAAAGGTAATATGCCTTAAATCCTGAAAATAACAACAAAACATCATAGACGAATATCGGACAGAATGGAAATATGAAACAACTGTATTAGCATACGTACTCAATATAAAATTGACAATTATTTTTGTCTACAATTAACCGCTCAGAATCATTTTATCGAATAAATGATTTATTGTTTCTTTAAAATTTAACACACCACCAAAGTGTACCTCACCCGAGAAGCGAAGAATACCCAAGGAGCAATGTTACGTAGGCATCCGGAGAGGGAGACAAGATAAAGCAACCTCCCCCCGGAACTTTGAAAAAACGATTTTGATTATTATTATTGTTAAAAAAAATAATTCTGACCGCATAGATTCATATATTTGAAGTAGGTAGTCAATATTCAAAAACATTAAACAGCTGTGAATTTAATGTAGTTAAATCCATAAAAAATTCATTTATAATTGCAATTAAATTCACAGAAAACTATACACATTTAAACAAACTAAATCTATTTCATAGTGTATTATACCAGTTTTTCTCAAAATCATTATAGCTATTCCTTGTGATTGAAAGGCTCAAGCAGATGCAGTTTATAGTCAAAGAAAATGGTTTATTTTTTAAATACCTATCGTCGAATGAACGAAGTGAACTTGAAATATTTGTAATATATTAGAAAACAGCCAAGGACATTGTAAAATGTTTTGACTGGAAAATATTACAAGTGCGTATCTATGTTGATAATTAACTGACGACGTTTTTGAATACGTTTCATAGCAGTTTTATATTATTTCGGTTTTTCTATTTACCAAAACGTAACCGTAATTATAAAAAAATTTTTAATACTATTGTTGATAGTGAAAAAATGATAATTTCATGTTTCTAGCTCTATTATTATTGAAATTACGATTAAATAACAAGGCATTCTATTGGATACCCTAGGTCTTAAAAAATAATCTTTGAAATGTTAATTGCTGATGCACGAAGCCAAAATAATTTTAATTATAAATGTATTTTAGTTACTGATAGGTACTTGAATGGACGACTAATTTCGAAAAGATAGCTTCAAGAAATTTATCTATACATTGAAAAATTAATTATTCATGTCCATAAAACTAAGTTATTACATTCCAATAATTAATAAATGCATGCATAATATTATAATACCTTGATAAATATATACATTTTTAGAGGAAAATAAATTAAATTAAAATATAGCTTCTTGTGTGCCAATGAATATTTACAACAGGTACTTAAATAGTTTTACAAGATTCTAATATGTTCTAGTGGAAACGTACCGACAATATTTTCACCGTCAATTATATTATCAGCTGTAAATTATAAAGTACCTAAATTAAAACTTTAAAATTTCATAAAACTGCAATGTCAATGAAAGGGGACTCGATTTATCATTATAATAAATGTGTAAGAAAAATTGAAAAGGACTCGAAATGGTTAATTGTTAAATGATCAATCAAAAACTGCACTAATTCAAAACAGAGTTGTTTTATTTTAAACAATTTGAATTTGTTTTAAATATTTAAAACAATAAAAGTAAAATGGTAAATGTTCAAAAAAAAAAACACGTTTTAAATAACAATATAATATAAATAATTCTCGTTTCAACATTTCAAAGCATTATTTTTTCAATGAGAAATTTCTTTTGAACCAGAGTTAGAAAAAATTTGTTTTGTTGTTTAAAACGTGTTTTTCTTTTTTTTAACATTTATTGTTTTATATATTAATATATGTTGTTTTAAATATTTAAAACAAATTCAAATTGTTTAAAATAAAAAACAAACCTAGTCAGTTTTAGTATTTACCAATATATACTAAACTTACTCAAAGCTTAACAAATAGTTAGAAATTTCTCCAGTATATAGATATAGATATCCAACCGGATATCACTGCATATAACGTATAAGAGAATACTAAACATCTAAGGGAAATAAATTATTCAAAAAAGCCAGAGATGCAAAAAACTACTCGATTTTCAATTTGTCTGGACAAAAAACGCCACCATCTACTTACACAAAAACGAAACTGAGAAGATAATATGTGTCTACAGCGAGGACACAATTCAATACATTAAATCACAATATGAACGTTTAAACTAAACAAACTAAAATTTTTAAATATTAAATTCTTATACACATTATTATTTTACTCTTTATTTTTTTCTCCTCATATTCTAATTTTTATATTAATTACCATTCACATTAGTTGTTTTAGCTCGCTCTATTATTATCAACTATTTGTATTGTATACCAAACCTTTTATAATCACTATGATGTCAGATGTTATACAGTTTATCAATTATTATTATTATTATTATTTTATATTGGTCTTAATGAATTTAATTATTAACGTCACATTCATATCGGTCTCAGAAGCATAAACTCCAAATTACTAGATTATCTATTATTACAAAATAACTGATTATCTGTTTTAGTGTTTTCCATAAAATCGGATGACTACAACCAGTTTTATTTTATGAATAACCAGTTAAATATTATATCTTAATTATATATAAACAAAACTCAATCAATATATTTATTGTAAAGATCTGTTGTATAAAAAATATTTCGATGAATTACGTATCATTATGAATAAAATTGAAACAAAATTTGCAATAATTGTTTAAACTGAAACATAGTTAGATTTAGAAAATAAATCGATAATTTCTCAACACACGGTTACACAGCTTATTCAACCACTGACAATAAAAATCAAAATGACGATTTATTCAAAAGACACGTTAAATGACGAGTACCACTATACTAGGGATATTAACTTATTTCACAATATTATTAAATTATTCTCAAACTTAAAAAAATCGTAGAAAATGAACGAATTAACCTTTATTAAACATTTAAGCACCAATATTTTCCTAAAAATCAGATTCGTATCATGGCTATTTCAAATTTTGAAAATTTGGGTCCTAAAAAAAAAGTTATACATCATTGCTGTAGTGCAATGTTGTAGAAATAATTTTCAAAAGAAAAAAGCTAAAAATTAATAATAAAACAAAAGTAATTGCATACATTAAATGTCGTACTGGGATACCCTATATATATATTGCTAATAAAATAAATATACATTTTAACCCCATTATTAGTGCGTTTTTGTTCTATTGCATTCGCGCGGCCAATAAAATAAAATCGGATTAATGCTTACAATAAAAGATATCAGCCCAGGAATCTCCCTTAAGGGGAAGGAACGAAGAAAGCAGTCACTCCTCCCATAGTAATTTTCAAAACTTTTTTATTCCCTTTGTTAACAATGTAATAATGATCAATGATAAAAATTTTAATTTAATAATAATTATAAATAATTTGAAAGGAAAAATTATTACAATAAAATATATAATTCTTCGGCTCCATGTAGAGGTAATATATGCATGTTCTATCCGTTATTGTATTATCTAAGAAAAAAATATAAGAGTTGTGGCCGGGGGGTAGAGAGTGTTTTTGTTTGGGGGGTATTGCATATCCAAGCCTCCAACCCCATTTAATTGCGCCTTTGTAAGCATATGGTAATTATTGAGTTAAAATAAGTTCACCCACCCCCCACCCTTGAAAACAGTCTAGAGACACCGCCGCTACAGTAAAATGTGTTTTTTTTCTTTTTTTAATGTAGCATCAGACGCGTCACAAAAAAAAAATTCAACAATGTCTCGCCGGGATACGCGCTGTTGTCGCATGGTCGTGCGCAGCGCATGCGCAGCGTTTGTTGTGAGTGCGTGCAAACGCTGATCAATCAATATTATTCTTCCCACGCGTATTTCGACAACTGCCTCTACAGAATCCGCCAACTAGATTACGCCACCATAACGTACGTGCACGGTTTCTCGTCATTTCAACAATAATATATTGGTAAAAATATAACACTGCGATTGATACCAAAATGTATATACCTGTTGTAAGTACTTGCACAAAGCAAAAACAAAATGGTTTCTATCGAACATCTTATTACATTATTACATTAATTTTAACAATTTATATTTCGAAAACGGCTCAAACGATTTTCATAAAATTTCATATATACTATAAAGGTTTTGATGGAGACTTAATATATAAATCGATTGGGCGAAGTGTCATGTGCTTCAAAAATCACAAAACCACGAAATCGCAATGTTTCAGAGGTTACACATTTGATGCCACAAATACCATAGCAGTACATATGTATAATAGATAATAATTATGATTATTATAATCAGCAAAACGTGTACATTTTGGACACCGAACTCAAGCTCGGTCACTCAGTAATTTTATACATAATCGTCGCAACAATTTCAATGTTGTAACCGATATTTTCTACTTTTGCCTCTTGTTCGCACAGTTGTAACGAAATTCCGTATTAGGAATACAAAATAGAAGCGTGACGTAGAACTTACCTGAGGACGGAGCTGTGACGACGACGATGATAATAATAATGCACTTCGATCTCCGAACACGATTCTGCCTGTCGATATTGCACCACACAGCTGCTTCCCAATCGTTCAGTTGAGGGCAAGTTTACCGTCCCAGCTACACGACGAATGGACCACGGAATCGATGCAAGTACACTGAATCCAAAGGTCGGAGAGTCGAGAGAAATGCGGCGGTGGGTCTGGTGTGCACTGTTCACTCACCCTTCCCTTTGAATTTTAATCAATTTTAGAATAGCTCCCATTTAGACCCCAATATTTTTACGCGACCCTTGTACATACCTTTATTTCGATTAATTCCATGAACACATTTTATCATAAATATTAAATATATATATACATATCTTTCCGTCTTAGACAATCTGATATTTATAAAATATTTAATTGAAATGAAATATTATTAATGTGATGTCATATTCACATGAGCATTCTCACGGGAAAGGGATATGGGGGAGGGGGTAGATCCCAATGTCTATTTTGTCTTATTACATTTTAGTATTACTCGTTTTCTGTGTTTGTGATAAAAATGTTGGGGTAACACGTGTCGAACAACCAATTTGTCAGTGTCAAATGCTATCTACATTCGATCAAATGATCTGTATAAAATATTCCTTAATATGTATTTTAAATTTTAATGAATTGACAATACTACAGTCATAATAAGTTCTATGATGGTCAAATGAGTACATATTTGATTATTTGTTCGAGTTCTTAGAACTTCCAAAATTTGTGGATGGAGAAATTAGCTGAATTTAAAGATGAATTAAATTAATAAGTTTTCTTTAACGAGAATTTAAAAGGTAGTGAGATATCACTAAATTTGAATGTTTATACAAAATATGCTATGGGTGAGATTCAGTGTAAGGCATGGCCGTATCCAGGGGGGTGGTTTTCCGGGTTCAAACCTCCTCCAAAATGTTTATGTTAAGTTTAAAATTGCACTAAATTTTTGCTTATTACCATTAACCATAAAATACAAGTTTTCACATAATATATCATTTTTGTTATAGATTCTACCCCCCCTAAATTTTATTCTTGATATGGCTATGCCTATAGATTTTTTTGTTTTGTAGACAATTTTCCATTGATGAATCTAGCCTTTCATTTTTTAATTATCTTAAAAAATGACTCATGACTGTTTTCAGGGCGGGGAGATCTTGGAATTACCCCCTCCCCCCTTCCGAAACTTTCTAAAATTATCTTTTATTTTTATTTTACATTAAATATTGTCAATACTTAATTTATGGTTAAATTTCTCATTGAAAAAATAATAATAATAAACCCTCTCCGAAAATTCATTCTGAATACGGCCATGGTGTAAGGTAGTTTCGTAAAGAAATGAAAGAACTTTTAAAAATAAAATTGTCAATATCTAGATCTAACCATTTAATATTTTAGAAAAAAAAAACTTGGCAAGCCAAAAATGTGACTAAAATATCGTATTAAAAAAAAAAAAAAAAATGTTTTTTATGAGTTATTTCTTTGACATAATTATTAATATTAATAATAGTAAATTGTAAATTATTTATAACTGCAGATACTTATTTTTCCTAGAATAAGATTTAATTATTTAGAGCCGTCATTACTGACCAACACTGTTGGCCATACATAGAAAAGTGCCTATTGATCACAAAGTAATACTTGATATTATAACTCACAAATCCAGAATAATTTATATATATATATATATATAAAGATTATAGTTTAAATAAAAAGTAAAAATTTCAAATTAAAATGACTCGAATTGAATTAATGATATGTTATTATTATTACAAGCAGACCCGGCAACGCTTCGCTATTGCTAGATATTAAGCAACCTAGCTAATATTTCCTTTAAGCATATTATACACATTTTAGTAGGACTGTCACATCACTGCTGTCTGTACTTAGTATATGAACCTAAATAAGGGATAGATAAGTCATCTATAGTCCACATGGGTGCATAAGGAGGAGGGGAAGGGAGCATTTGTCCTGGGTGGATGTTTTGAGAGAGAGGTAATTTGTTTCGACAGTATTTGTACGTTTCTGTTCAAATGGTTACAGAAATAAAATATATTAACATCGTTTGTCTTCGCTCAACTCAAACTGAGTCTAAAGTAGTGAAGTCTATCTGTCAAAAATACGAGTGAAGAGAGTGATGTTTATAAATTTTTTAATAAATCTTATGATAATTTTTTTCAACAAACAATAAAATTACCAGAGCGAAGTGAAGAAAATTGTTTAAAAGTTATTTATCCTCAAATAAATATTTATCAATACGTCTGATGGTGCAAAATAATTTAGTTTCCCATATATTCATCTCTAATGCAATCCTCATAGTCTATATGTACATGTACATAGCGAGTTCCTGCACTTCACACAACATTATAAGAAAAAATGACTGGGCGAATAACAAATGTTGAAATAATGCTAAAATTATAAAAATAAATGTAGTTATTAGAGTTGGCAATCACCATGGATTTTATTTTTAGAAAAGACCCTATTAAAAAATATTTTATATGTGTGTGTGTGTGTGTGTGTGCGTGTGTGTATGTGTGTGTCTGTGTGTGTGTGTCTGTGTGTGTGTGTGTGTGTGTGTGTGTGTGTGTGTGTGTGTGTGTGTGTGTTTTACGTGTAAAATATACAATTTGTTTTTTATACAATGCCCGGGCGTTATATAAAATGTTCATCGTATGATTGGCAATATAGATGATGTCATATCATGGCCATATCGTGCTAACTACTAACGTTGACAGACAAATATGTATTTAATATACACGCCGTGGAAGTGTGAACAGTAAAACGTGTAATAGGAAAGGGATAATGAGAATGCCAAGTAGATGCGCAATCATAACGCAGCCGTCACGGACAAGTCAAACACCATGGGACTATTGATTCAAGCGCGTACTATAGGATAATTTATGACAGTTAATAACTCGGTTGTTTTTTCACTTAATATATAGAATTTTAATTAGAATAAAAAACTTCTCCCACGATGTACTCTATCTTTTTAAAACAAACTGCATGAGAATCGGATGAGTAGTTTCTGAGATTGGCCAGCACAAAAAAAATGCGATTTCATTTTATATTATGTACACATATTGTAAGTTGTAAGGCGAAACCACTACTGCATACTGTATAACCATTTTTTTTACCCATCTCAATTGAAACATACTGATAAAACGATTACATAGTCGTTGACACAAAGGCGTAAATTTCGAGGGGCTTATGGGGGCTTAGTCCCCTCCAAAAAACTCCCAAAGCTCCCATGAATTAAATTTGGAAATTTTTTACTTTTTACATATTGAAATATGGTTTGAAAACAAATTATATATTTTGTAATTTCAGAAATTAAATAATTTATAAAAACATAATTTATTGTATGGTTATGCATCTGAAACCGATGTAAAACCGTCAACAAATATGATAAACTAAATAATTGACTTTATTCTTCAGAACATATAAATTGCTATATGTTACTTGAGTGATGTTTATTTATAAAGGTATATATTTTAGATTAACTACACTATAGACACGCAACGCTTATGGGAATAGTTATTGTAACGCAGTATTTTACTATTAATGGATACCATACCCATGGAAAAATTACCATACCAATATATTTTATTCTAAATCTATGATAATGTTATAATGCTGTCCATAGAATATAGATAAGTGTTGTCTTTGTTAAATTTTATTATCACTTAATATTTATCAATCATTATATTTTCAATTTAGACAGTTATTTTTAATATTATATAATGTAATAAAATTTATTTTAGATTCTGAACGAAGTGAAGAAGCTAGTGTTTTTACAACGATGTTTATTTATTTATTTTTTTTCTGTGAACACTTTTTCGTATAGATATACTTGTCCAAAAGTTTTAAACAGCAACTTTTTGAAACCGGATTCGCCTCTAATTGGTATCTTAAAGAGGTCTCTCTTAAAGGTCCCTCTGAAAGGTGCCTCTTAAAAAGGGAAAAATTGAAAATCTCAATTCTTTAATTTTATTTTTTGGAAAAACTACCCAAAAATTGACATAAAATACTCGAAATCCATCATTTTTTGATCCAAACTGTATGAAAATTTAAATATAAAATTGACAATAATATAAGAAATATTTTAACTCAAGAAAATCTTGAAAATGTGGAAAAAAATTAGGGCATTTTTCTAACATTTTTTTTTATTAAATATTTTTTCCTTTATATATTAGTTAAAAAAATGTAAAGTAAAGTATAGACAAGAATGCCGGACATACTTCGCATCATGGATATTCTTCGCTCTTCGGGTCAGATGCTCTTGGTGGATGTGTTGGAAATGACGACTACTATATTGTTTTGTATAGTATTAACTTCTTTCGTTCAGAATCGTCTTATTGAAAAAATAATTTATCGTTTGTTTAAAATTCTACACACCCACCAAGAGTATCTATCCCAAAGAGCGAAGAATATCCATGGTACGGAGTATGTCCGGCTTTTTTGTCTATACTTTACTTTACTTTTTAGTATTGTTCTAATTACATATTGGATTTATCTGATTTTTTTTTTCGAGATTCTTAAATTTTTATTTTGTTGAAATGTTTCTATATTTTAATAAAATGGTCCAATTTGACAAAAAAAAAAAAAATGTTGTGCGTGTGTGTGTGTGTTTGGTGTTAGTAGTTCAGTACACATACCAGAAGATAATACTTGTACTGTTTTCGAGTATGGAAAGGTGTAATGGTGGTGATAAAGTTTTAAAAAAAGTGATACTATATTATATAAATAATTACTTTTTACTTCATGTTTTTTATAAAAAACTTTATCATTTAAAATGCATAGTATTGATTTTATTAGGTTTGGTTTGACTATTTAACTTTGATTTGTTATTCATAATTTATATTTTAATTAATCGATTCACCGGTTTAATGAATTTATGTGTGAATTATTTGTATGTTAGTTTATTCTATTACTCATGAAGGCGCAGAGGCAAGTATCTGATTACAATTCTAGATACCAAACATTGCAGGTTTGAGGCCTTGCGTCCGGAACATTATAGATTTTTAAATTTTCTTATAATACAATAAAATTATGAGAGTAATACTTAGGACTTAATTTTCTTCTTAGTTTAATATTACCAATAAATAAATCAAAACGCGGGAAGTGATTAAAGTAAAATTACATGGATATTGCATTAGACTAAATGCGAAGATCGTTGGTGTTAACCACGTTCTGGTGTATAACTCACGACGGTATAATATAACAAAACAACAAACGTAGTGAACATCAACTTGGGCCTAAAATTCTGGCCAATTTAAATAATTATGTATAATGAACTGAGCAATAATAATAATAATCGGTTAACCTTTGAAGCGACCACCGGGACGACCGCATAGTTCCCCCTCATCGGGAAAACTCGAATTGCCTTCCGATTTATTATAATTAACTATTAGCTCGAATTCCCTCAGGTAACAGAACAAATTAATCGATATGAAAAATCGATTAAAAATAAGTAATTATTAACTAATACTATACATTATACTAGTATAATTACTACATAATAATATATAAATGTATTAATCAAACCAGTGGCGCACACAGGATTTTTTTTCAGGGAGGGTTATTAAAAAATTTGTCGACCACTTTATATCATTATGAGCTACATAAATTACAGATGACTATCCGTTGGATTACTAAACCACTGTAACAGCTAGTTAACCCCTAAAATAAAACGGTATATTAAAAGTAAAATAGAACAAATTTATTTACCACCTACCTAAAACTATACATTTTTAAGAGCCCAAGGTAAATCAAAATTTTAAAACGATATCACGCATCAAAATTAGAGGAAATCATTTGTTCTTTATGATTTGAAAATGGTTTCTCTCATAATTACAGTAAAACTAAAGTAAAATGAGGTTATACAGCGTCATAACGCTTCGTAAATCAAAAATATTCTTCGATTATGATCTAAAAACCTAACTTGGGATTAAAAGTTTTATATAAAAATTAATTTTTATATTTTTTTCAAATTAGATATCATTTTATATGACTAACGCACAAAACGATTTATACAGTTGTTTTCAGAATCAAAAAATAAATTATAATTTAGAATAAAAACAAAATTGAAATTGGAGAGATGGGTGATAAAAAGGATTTAAAACAAGATAACCACAGCGTCCAGCAATTGAAATACTGATTTTTTAACATAATCTGTAAAGACACATTAAATTATGAAAATGTTCTAAAAACAGATTAGTTTACACACAAACGTTATTTATGCAATAATACACATAATAAAGGCAATACTAAATAAAAAAATTTCGGGAGGGGTTATATCCCTTAACCCCCCTCTAGGTGCACCACTGAATCAAACACAGAATGGGTTCATCGGGTAAGAAAAGTGACCAAAAAATAGATATAATTCACTATAATATAAAATTTATGCTAGACAATATTTTGAAAAATAAAAATAAATTATGTTTTTCTCGATTTGAATTTACTTGTTAATGTTTTTGTAATTGAGTACTTCGTATTCAATTGTTCGATTAAGTTATTAATGAAATTAATTTTGTTTTAGCTGTGGTTCAATATGTTATATTCTACCACTATGCCGGTATAATAATAATTTTATTGATGGAATAAACTCCATTTAAAAAAAATTTATAAAATTGTATGTCTAGTTTACACTATTATTCGCAAATATCTACCGTATTCTAATTTCTGTTCAACATGTTACCTACTGGTAAAAAGTTGACAGAAAAAAATTAATATTAACTTAATCAAATTGTAAGTTAAATACAGTTAAAACACAAAGCAAAATGACTCTGTGAGTTAAAATATTAAATATACTGCTCGTACAGTCACACAGCTGACAAACAAAATTTGTTTTATAAATGAAAGTTTATGAATTTTATGTGAGTTCATTATTTTAAATTAATCAACTTGTGACCTGTGTAAGATACTTAGAACTTACAGGACATAGGTTTTATCACAAAACCAGAAGATATTCGAGGTACCTTTGACTAATTTAATACAATCGTAATGATAGATAACATACTTGAACCGAAAAAGTGACGGTAGATAATATATATTGAACCACAGCCTTTATTTTTTGTTGCTTGTCTCATTAAAAAAAAAAAAAAAAAAAAAACAATTAAAGAAGAAATTTAGAGTTCAATATCACTTTGAATTATTTTTAGTGCATTTAAAACTTCATAAATATTCGAGTTTTGTAACAAAATTATAATTATATTTACTACACATTATGAAAGAGTTCAAATAATATATAGTCTATGTTCTGTACATTAAATTATCGAATAGTCATTATAATTTACAATAATGACAAATATCTATGTCGATTTTCGTTTGAATATGGAAGGCGATTCGAGTATAAGCATTCACGGGTAGTCGAATTACTGCCACCAAACAACCGAAAGTAATTTGATTAAAAAAATAAAAGCCGGACATACTTCGCACGATGGGTGGGATTCTCTTGACAGGTGTATTTAACTTTAAAGAAACGATAAATCATTTCTACAATAAAACAATTCTGAACGAGGGAAGTTAATAATATAAAAAATAAATGAGAAAAAAAAATGTTAGAAAAATGTTCAAAATTTATTTTTCACATTTTCCAAATTTTCTTGCGTCAAAATCTTTTTTATAGGATTTTCTATCTATGTTTAAATTTTCATAAAATTTGCATCAAAAAATGATGGTTTCCGAGTCGTTTTTATCAAATTTTGGGTAGTTTTTTCCAAAAAAAAAAAAAAAAAAATTGAAGAATTGAGAAATTCAAAAAATTACATCTCTAAAGTACAATCTAGAGGCAAATCCGGTTTCAAAAAGATACTGATCGAAACTTTTGGACAAGTATTTCCATACGAAAAGTTGTACACAGAAAAAAATAAAAAGAAACATCATTGTAAAAACACTATCTTCTTCACTTCGTTCAGAATGTAAAATAATGCTGAAATTCGCTCTAGTTATTTTTTTACTATCAAAAAACTAATATTACTATAATAACTTACAAAGTATTTACAAATAATTTACATATTTTAATATTTTACACTCTCAAAATAATAAAAAGCCGGACATACTTCGCACGATGGGTGTACTTCGCACGACGGGTGGTATTCTCTTGACGGGCGTATTAAATTTTAAAGAAACGATAAA
>JAIPRM010006270.1:0-18995 GCA_025469315.1 Stegophylla sp. TES_Ste_2020 | reverse complement strand
CTTCGTTCAGAATCGTTTTACTGAAGAAATGATTTATCGTTTCTTTAAAATTTAATACGCCCGTCAAGAGAATACCACCCGTCGTGCGAAGTACACCCATCGTGCGAAGTATGTCCGGCTTTTTAAAATCAAAACAACTATGATTATCTAAATAAATATTTTTTAAACAAGAAAAACTTCTATAGTTCTTAAAAAATATACATGTTTATAAATATTGTAACCCTCATATATAATTTGTTTTTCATGTACAAAAAAACAGAAATATGCAATTTTTAAACAAATGACCAAACATCAAAAAATCTGCTATAAGTGTTTCTTCATGTTTAGTTTTTTCTTTCTGTAATTAATAATGTTCCTAAAAATCGACTTCATGGAGAATATTTATAAAAAATAAATATAAATAAAAACAAGCTTTGAAGAACTTCATTAGCTCGGGGACTCAAGAACAACCATTCCCACTGATCCTTCCTAGTCATACCACTAAACCACTGTTCACTATAAGGTATACAAATATTTTCAGCAGTACATATTTTTACAGATGCATATTCATAGAAACTATATTACTTCTCAGTTTCTATTTGTTAGCATAAAATTTACTAATGATATTTTAAAATATCAAAACTATGGACTTTATTTAACAACTTATTTATAACTACATTTTGAAACTGTGTTTTTTAATAATTAGTATCATATACAGCAGTTTAATAGTAGATACATACTTATTAAGTAGATGTTTTCTAAGTTGCTCTCGAACAGTGTTTTTATTTAATTCAGAAGTATATTCAATTTTGCTTAAATATTTCTTCGCATTTAATTCAACTACTTGTTTCAAATTTTGGTATAATGGCTATATAAATAAATAAAAGATATTTTTATTATTGGTCATACCTTTTGAAATTATATTTTCAGTCTAATATAATTGTAAAGATGGGCCAATACCATTGTATTTACAATATCAGATAATTAAAGCAAAATCAGATTAAGGAGAAATACACCAAAAAGCAATGATTTTACCTGCGCCTCATTCGAGCGCACCCGTAGAAATTTTTACAAGAGAGTTAATATACAGGAACTAGTAGAGTAGGAACTAGTGAAGCTGTTGGAAAATAAAAATAGCATTTCAAATTGAATATTATATATCAAAAAGCCACTTTTAATTTAATATTTTATTTAACTTAAAAACTAAACATTAATTTGCGTTCATGAACTCTGAACATAAAAGTTAATTTCTCACTCCACATATTATTGTGTAGGAATTATATTATTATTATAACATGATCAGTGCTTGAGACTTAAAGGTTTTAAAATCTATAAAATATGCTCTAAAATTGAATTAAAAAATATATTACACAGTTTTCGAATCATAATTGATGTAGGTATGCTTAAAAAAATACCTTGAATTCACTTAAAAGTTTAAATCTTTTTTCCTTTTCTTGTATACGTATGTGAAATCGGTACCATTAAATAAATTATCAAAATGAAATTGGTAATAGATATTGTCCACTCTTATTAAAGAATATTTAGGGAGTATTTTTATCTACTAATAACGAATCACTAAGTAAAAAATTTTATGACGCTCTAAGTTTGTCAATTAGGTACTGCGAATGGTCAAAAATTTTCTTTTACATATTATGTGATACTGATTAACTAGTAATAAATAACAAAATAATTTGAAAAATAGATAAATACCTAAACACAAACCCAAAAATGTACAAAAAATATGCTCAAAAAAACTATTGGGATTAAATTATTTTTAGTATTAACAGATTTATTGTTTTAATTTACTATATTTTCATATGCTATAAGCAAATATGTAAATACTGTAAATCTTGAACACTGATATACCTTTGGTATAACTATAAATTGATACCTTAAGTATATAGGTAGGTAGGTACACATAGGCGTAGCCACGGGGTGTGCAGGTTATGCATTTGCACACCCTGCGAGTTCTACCTAAAAATGATTTTTATGGATTAATTGAAATTACAACTGTAATTTTGTATGCGAATATCAGTATATCATAATAACAATTAATTATGGGTAAGGAAACATATCTGAAATCTAATGATAAAATTCGTTTTTACTAAATTTAAAGTTAAATGTTTAATGAGATTTGAGGAATGAAAAATATTTATATCTTACATAAAATAGATATTTTATGTAAGATATAAATATTTGTATAGTGTCATACAACTATTTAAAAAAATATAAAATAATGATTGCTAAACAATTGAGATTTTTTTCAAGACTATTAAACTTATTACTTAATAAACTTTTATTAAATTTTTAGTTAGGTAGGTACCTATGTTATCAAGAATACAAAATTGTATAAGGAAAAAATTTACAAAATACGTGTCATTTTTAAAGTTCAATATATCCTAAGAGAGGTCATATTATTTTTAGTATGTATTACATTGTTATTATTGTTGATATTAAGAGGAAATTTCAAGTTTCTATTATTAGTTTTGGAGTTATTAACTAAATTACAAAAATCAATACCATGAAAATCTGATTTATAGCATATAATACCACTTTTACTTAAATTTGAAAAAGTTTTTCCTTATTTTTGAAAAAATATTGAGAATTAAGAAATCATTATACCTACATAGTAATATTTAAAACCTAATTCTGATATATTAGGTTGCCGGGTAAATCTTTTGGATTAGTTTTTCTACTAATTTTACTGCTTAAAATTAAATAACATTGTAAAAAACTATCTATTTCGCTTCAATCAGAATATGAAAGATATATATATATATATATATATTTTATTAATAACTTATTTTATACTCAGTTAAGGTTTAGGGAATACAATTTTGGGGATGGGTGTACAAATATTGTACATGCACCCCCTGCAAAAATGTCTGGCCACGCCTATGTAGGTACATACAAATAAATTACCAATTTTAAAAGCGGTGATTAAATGAAAAAAAATAATAATAGGTACGTAAATTTCATAAAATAAGTAATGTTTTCACAATAAAAATGTTTTACCACTTTAAATCTAAAATACTGATTATTGACTTTTGTAAGTATAAATTTTGTAAGTAGATAGGTACCTATATCTCGTGTACCAACCTTCTAATATACAACAACCCAATACCCATTTATTGAAACATTACATAAAAACGCAAGAATAAACAATTAATAGGCACATTATATAATAGTATGGTGTCTCAAGTTAAAGCAAAAAAAGAAAAAAAAAGCTATGTAGAAAAAAAAGTAATAAAAAAATTATTTAATAGTGAAACATGATCGGGTAGATAATTTATAGTAGGTACATCAGACATTATCTTTACCTCAGAATCAATATCAGAAACATAATGTTTACGGAATTCATCAAATGTGCCGTTTAACTTTAAGTTTTCTAACATACTTTTCGTAACATCTTCGACATTCATCGGTACATTATTCTGTTCCATTGTGTTGTTACGCCCGTGCTGTAATTCCATGTACATACGTGAATTCGAGTACCCGTCAGTAGGTACCGTACAGAAGTAAATGATTTATAGGTTGTTATAGAATTCAATTAATTCTCAACTTACAGTATTCGATAGCGGTTTCTGTTAAACGTGAGTCGTGAAAAGACAACAGGAATAATATAATTAATTAAATACGTAATCAACAAATTCGATAACTTTTTACATATTAAAAAGTTCGTGGTATCATAAAATATTTTACTATTATAAGTAGTTACCTACTGTTATAACATTATAGTATATTGCGGGTAATTATATTTTTCATCTAATATCTACTTAGTGATTAGATATTTTAATATAATATATTTTATGAACCATGGAGTAACCGAGGTGTATCAATATAAATTCACCTTGGGAGCAACATAGAAACATAATATGATATGAACCACACATTACGTAATATTCATAGACATATTGTTATCTATGCCTATGATAATATTGATCATTTCTTCTATGATATAGTATTGATATTGAAACCATGACAAAATAGATAGGCAGTTATATTGTCATGACTAAAACCACATATTTTATAAAGAACTTATTAAAATCATGATTGAAACTACGATCTTAATGACAGATTATTAAATAATCTATTATTAATAGATTATTAAATCAACATAATATAATAATAACTGGGCCGGCGTTAGGCAATATTTATACATTGGCAAAATCCAAATTTGCTGCCCGTTTATTTTATAACCTTCTATTTACCTCTAAACCATATCCTCTAACTTCCAAGCCAAAAACGCACGTCTGTCATAAACCACAGTATACCTGAATACCTCACTAAAAATATTATTTTCTTATTTAACTAGATAATAAATAAATTACAAATACCTACTCTTCTCCTTCAGATTTTAGTTATAAAATTCTTCATTTATCATTTTCTACGCTGTCTTCAATTCTTGTTTCTTGTGATACTCCAGTAAGATTCAAAGTAGTAAGATCTAAAAATCGGAGAAAGTACAGATAAATTACCTAGTTTATTACATAATATTTCTTATTAACACAAGTAAGGTTGAGAGGTTAATAGATAATGTTTTTTCATCATCTTTTGTATTTTTCGATACCTACTGAATATGATGGTGTGAATTAAAATCTACGTGCAACAATAGTTTTCTAATTATTTTATTTTATTTTGAAAATTCAATATTTTCGGTTATCGTTATTATACCAAATACCTACTATTTCAACTCAATGTTCAACGCTGTTAGTGTGGCGCTATGCTAATGCGTTATTCTTGAAGTGTGACGGTCTCGGTTACGAAGCTGTCCCGGGAATCTGAATTTTTTGCACTTTTTAACCGTGACTGACTAGAAGTTTCACGATAAATATTAGTAAAAATTATATTACAGTGCATAAATGTTGATTTATGATAATAAGAGCAGCTTTATTTTATTTTTATATTTATTTTATTTGATGTTTATATTTTATTGAAGTTTGAAATTATTTATGGAGTATTCATTAGGTGTATGTGAATATATGAAAATAAATTTTCGTTTTTCGTAAATGTTGTAAGTAACAAAATAATTTATAGTTCAACATTTAAGTTTAATTCTTCAATACTGATAATTATTATTGAGTATTAGTTGAAGCTTTGTTCAAAATCGTTTTATTAAAGAAATGATTTATCGTTTCTTTAAAATTCAAAACACCCGTCAAGAGTATTCCACCCGACGTGCGAAAAACACACCAATGAGCGAAGTACACACTTTTTATTGTTATCATCGTTATCGCTGAAATAAGGTGATGGCCGACGACCACTCGATAACACCCATATCTAAAATTAATTTTGAACGAAATTTATTGTCATCAGAGTTCATCACAAACCTTATCACATACAACTACATCTGTATGTTATATTTTTATTCTATACATGGATCTTCACATTTTTTTTTTTTAACATGAATAATATAGGCAAATGAGTAAATAAAAAATAACAACATTGTAATATATTTTGTGAGAAATCCATATTCTTAATAATGTATGAACTAAAATAGAGAAAATTTTAGGTGGGGTTATAGCCCCAAAGCCCCTCTCTTAGGTACACCGCTGCATCACTTATACTTTTCTTGTTTATTTTACGTACGTAAGTAATTATATAATAAAACAAACATTATTCATAAATAATAAGTAATGACTAAGTAAATTTAACAAATATATTTTTTAATTAAACATAATCTACGATCGTAAATCGTACAATCAACAACCTTACAATCGTCATTAAAAATTTTATATTTTAGTGTCTTATATTTTATCCGTGTGTTTTGAAATATGTCTTTAAAAATAATAAAACTAGGTGGCACTGAGCATAAAAAAAAAGCAAAGGCTAAACTTTTAAAGCAAGAGGAATTAAACCGATAACTTCTAAGATTGGAAACTTTTTTTGCACTATCAAAAGTCAATTCTTATACTTATTAACAGTGGTGTAATTTTAAATAATTTCATGAGTATATGCAGTGATTATTTTAGACTTTTATGGTCGGAGGGGAGGGTGTATTAAAACAGGTCGGGAGGGTGAAGTGCAAATATAAAAACCAATGTCATTTATTTTAATTATTTGTAAATAGAAAAAGGAAATATTATTTACATTTACATAATATAATAATAAATTTGTTAAGATGATCGTTTTAAGTATCTACTGATGCTATCACGCATAGAAATATATGGTTATTTCAACGCCATTCTATGGTTTCAAGAATTCAAATTCATTTTATTTATATCAACAATAATGAAGTGTTTATTTAAGTATATGTTATTATTAAACTGACCGCCACCGAGGTACGTTTTTAATTTGAATAGGCTATAGGTATATGTTATACACTTTTTTTTTTTGTTCAACATTTGAGTGTAATGTGTGTATATCAGTATAAAATGTAAGACCATAGTGTACGAGTACATTAACATAAAAATAAATTAATTTTGTTGTTCTGGTCAAATTTTGATCACTTGGTGGTGATACTAGTACTTATTATTAAGTAACTTATTACACAAATTTGATCATTTACACGGATAATGAATTGTACATGGCTTATTCTGTTATTAAATAATAATTGTTAAACATATTGAAAATTACTGATATTGTATATTAAATTAAACTCTGCTCAGAATCGTTTTATTGAAGAAATGATTGATCATTTCTTTAAAATTCAATTCAGTGACCAAAAATATGCCAACTGATGTACGTAAGTGCGGATACAGGACAAAATAAGCGAGGGGGCGATTTAAAAAACGTGTTTGGCACATATAAATAATAAAATACAAATTTAGTATTGCAGGGCCTTTAGGGTAGGCGGTCTCACCCACTACACATTCACTGCACATCGTTTATTATCATCCTATTAATAAATCAAAAGTTTAAACAAACTTGTAACATTGTTTTCTATATTATTATCATTTAGCACTTTACACTTATACATTGCCTATAACTATAATATATTATTATAATAGGTACACCGGTTCATTAAATTAAATTTATGAAAACATTATTACATTATATTAGTATATTGATTGCTAGTATTAAAAAAAATTGAGAAAAACAAGGTAATTTTAAAGTTCAAAAAAGTGATAAAATTATTTTGAGTTTTAAAAATTATTTTTTCTCTTCTACACTAATGTTGATAATGGGTGAAAAATTCAAGTTTCTTGTCCTTCTAGTTTTAAAGTCATTGCTATTATAATTGATTTCATGAAAACCTTGTTTATGGCATATTTTTTCGTTTTTGTAAAATAAATAGAGAATTTTGAAAAATCACCTCTTTAAAATACTACAAAGATAAGATTTCTGATCGAAAAACTTGCTGTATGGAAATTATGGAAAAGTATTTACATAATATTAAAATGGTTCCACATAAAAAGCAAAAAATAAACATACAACCAATGTAAAAGCACGAGTTTCTTTGCTTTATTCAGAATCTAAAGTTAATTAACCAATTTCAATTAATTTTTTTAATCATTGAAATGTAGTAAGAAAATAATATGTTCTTAAAGAAGAGTAAAACATTTCCCAAACAGGAACTATATTTTTATGTTGGGTTACATGACAAATAAATTTAATCAAAAATCAGACAGTAGCATTCTCGATATTTAGTGTTATTTTTTTTTTTTTTTTTTTTTTAGTGAACGGAAGGGGCGATCGCCTTGATTGCCTCTCCCTGGATCAGCCCCAGGAGGTACGAAGAACACCCCGAGGTACGGACTATTTACTATCATTTTAGGTTTTATAATGATGTTGATTTTTTTTCTAAATAGATAAATTGGATTCACATTTTCAGGTAAAAAAAAGTGTGAACTTCGCTCGTCGGGGTGTTCTTCGCACGTCGGGTGGGATTCTCTTGACGGGTGTATTGAATTTTAAAGAAACGATAAATCATTTCTTCAATAAAATGATTCTGAACGAAGAAAGTTAATAATATAAAATATAAATGAGAAAAAAAAAATCTTAGAAAAATGTTCAAATATTTTTTTTTTACATTTCCAAAATTTTCTTGCGTCAAAATCTTTCTTATATTATTTTCTATCTATGTTTAAATTTTCATATAGTTTGGATCAAAAAATGATGGTTTCTGAGTCGTTTTTGTCAAATTTTGGGTAGTTTTTTCCAAAAAAAAAGTTGAAGAATTCAGAAATTCAAAAAATGACCTCTTTAAAGTACCATCTAGATTCTAGAGGAAAATCCGGTTTCAAAAAGTTACTGATCGAAACTTTTAGACAAGTATTTCCATACGAAAAGATGTACAAAGAAAAAATAAATAAATAAAAATAAACATCATTGTAAAAAAACACTAGCTTCTTCACTTCGTTCAGAATCTAAAATGCAATTTAGTCATCCGGCAACTTTATGGGTCAGTATTTTTACTTTATTAGTACGTAAATTACTTTAAACAGATAATTTTTTAATATTATCTAAAATATTTTCAATCATAGGGAAAAACTACAAAAAATTGAGTAAAATTATTAATATATACCTTAAACAGTAGATTTTCATTTTAGCTATCTCGTCTGCGCCTAAAGGAATGGAGCTAGCAACTCAGTAATTAAACAAAATATTTACCTTGCAGTCGTATAATACAGAATTATTAACATTTTCAAAGCAACGTCTCATTTTTTGACATTTTTTTAATTTAATTATTTAAAATTTATAATTTATTAATGGAATACAAATAAAATGCCAAAAATTCAATTAAATATTTTTTTTTAAATACATAGGTATATAGGCTTACATTATATAGTCCATAACAATCGACTCTTTATATGGTTTCTAGGATACGGTTTTATTGCAAGTAAATATAATCTTACATTGTTACATAATTTTTAAAATGTGTGATATTAATTCCAAACTTTGGAAAATTAGAAGGTCAATTTAATCAGATTCTCATACCGAAAGAAAATAATTATGCTCCAATAAAACCAGATAATGCAAAAGTGATTGATACATTATTCAAATAAAACAAATGTCAAAAGATCAATAATAATTTACGGATTTTCTTAAAAGTAAGTTTGAGATACGAGTATCTAACCTATTGCAACGATATAATTATTGTAGCCGAACTATGTTATGTATATTGTATATATATATATTTACTATAAATGTATACCTAAATTTTTTAAATATAAGTAGGTACTGTTAATTGTATGATTAATTATATGATTTGTATATATTACTCTGCATTCAATACGTATGGTATAAATGTATAGGTATAAATGAACTAGCTTAACTTCAACATAAACAAATTAAATTGACTTTTATTCAAATGTGTACTGGTCAGATTGAGTTATCTCATTTAAGTTTTATTATATACATAACGTAAGATCTGACATCTGCCATGAGTATAATTAAAAACATTTAAATTGGGATAACATTTCTTTAATTTCGATTTAATACAATGTATTGTAAAATTATTTACGTCGTTCTTAACATGGCCTGAATGGAATGAAATGATTGACAAACTGATTGATTCATCTCCACTTAGCCATTGAAGCTATGAGTATGAAATTTGGCTAAGTAGTTTCATTTCATGATGTAGAGACGCACTAAGAAAGAATCCACCAAATTCAACCCCTAAAGGGGTTAAGAGGATTAACAGAGATCAAAATTGGAAAAATTACCTAGCCGATAGTATGAAATTTAATTAGTAGTTTCATTTTATGAAATAGAAAATTCCTAGGAGATTTTTCCAAAATTCCACCCCTAGGAGTTTAAAAGAATTAAAAGGGGTGAAAATGGAAAAAATTACCTAGCCAAAACCATTCGTTATAAGTATGAAATTTATGCAATAATTTAATTTTATGATTAGAGACGTACTGAGGAAGTATTTTCCAAAATTCAATCCTAAAGAGAGTTTAAAAGGTTAAAATAAATAAAAATGGAAAAAAATCACCTAGCCAGGACCGTTGAAAATATGAATATAAAATTTGGTCAGTAGTTCTGTTTTATAATGTAGAGAACCCCTAAGAAAGTATTTTCCGAAATTGAACCCCAAAAAGAGGTTAAAAGAATTAAACGGGATAAAAATGGAAAATTACCTAACTATAAAAGTTGAAGCTACGTTAAAAACATTTAACTAATATTTAAAAGTAATATAGGTATCTACTATTTTATAGATTGAAAAATGTTCCTAAAAACTAATTTACTGAAATGAAAAAATATTTTACTGAAAATTAATTATATTATTATTTTAAAAAATAAATACTTTAAGGCAATAATGCTAAAGTAAAAGAATTATTATTTATTTCTATTGTTATAAAAATGGTTAAAAACCAAACTGTTTTATACCTACTCAAAGTTAAAAACTTAAAAATTTTCAAGCCATTTGTGCATTGTGGTTTCTTTGGGTAACCACATCAAAGTTACATCATTTTCTCAAAAAAATAAAAAATGAAGTTTTTTCAAAATATTATCATTTTATACGTAGAGTTTTACAAAATAAATGAGTTCAGAAAAAAATGTAGATATATTGTTTCATGGGTATAGTACGATTTAGTACGGTACTTATTAGCATACGGAATCGTGCACAATTCAAGACACATTATTTTACCCAATATTTTTGTGTAGTGTTGTCATATTTTCACGAATTAAATTGTTTTAGGGTCATTTTGACAATCCATTGTTTCTTAAAAATCGTACGGAATCGTGTTCCCAAAAAAGTAAACGTGAAGAATCAGGTTTTACCGAGTTTCATGCTTCAAATTTTATTTTTCACCTCACTTAATATTATTTGTATCGCAGCATTAATATAATTTGATTATTTTCGAAAAATTAAATTTGACATTTTTATTTCTTTTGACTTTGTAAAATAAAATTTGTATTTAGTTTTTTCCAGTAGACCAACCTGTTCAAATCGGATAACTGTGAGTCAAACCCCAATGAAGAAGATCGCGAAATTATTATATGGTATTCATAGAACAGATGTGCTTCCGACAATTCTAGTCACACCTGAAATATTTCCATTAAAATCTTCGTTAAAAAACTCGGAACGCAAAAATGATAATAAACATAAACGCGTACATTTTGAACAGCCTAAAAGATCTAATAAATCTGAAAACGCATTCTATAGTATGTATGAAATATTATACATCATATATTATAAGTTAATAAAATAATAACATGACTATTGTTACTTAAATTATGCGGTTCAAAAAAAGAATGTTTTTACTCGAATACAATATTTTCACTAAATTTTCCAATTCTCAGTATATAATCACATTTTTTAATAAAATAATTTGTTGACATGACGGAGACATTTTAGTCATAGAGACATACACAACGGAATATTCAATTGGGGTGGGGGGTTCAGAACATTTTTATATTATGGGAATTTTAACTTGAAAAACATATTCTGTTTATATATATTTAGATATTGTACACACACATACACGTACACATACATAATATAATATTACTTTGTTACCAATTGGAGTGAACTATGGTATACCCTCAACTTGACATTAAGACATGCACATTATTCATTTCTGATTATATGGTAAATTTGTAGAGATCAGTAACGTACTACTACCGGTGTCGTTGTACCCCCCGCCGTAAAAATAATCGATGGAGGGGGTCAAAATATCTTAGGATATTTCTACCCCCCTGTAAATTTATTCAACCAATGTTCAAATACCTAATTAGAATCACTTAGTCTTTCAGCTTTTGTCGTAGGACTCACATAGTACAACATATTATAGGTAGAAAGTACTTCAGTCAAATACCCCCTACCAACTCAGACGGTAATTGTGTTAAAAATATAGAACTAACAGAAAATATTTTGATTAATATAGTATTCTATGAGGTACGCCTTGCAGATTCTCTAAAAATCCCAAAATGAGACGGTACATTTTTTGGAACGATTAACTTAGTATTATTATTTAATTAATTTCGATACAAGAGATTAATAGAAGGTATTTTAGTGTACATACTAAAATCCCTCACCCCCCATTTCATATTTTTGGATTTGACATAACTCTGGCACTATTAGTGTTCATAATCTGGAATCAAAGAAAATATTTTAGTTAATGGTCTTCTAAGAGGCACGCCTAGCATATTCTTCTAAAAAGCCTCAAATGAGGGGGTAAATTTTGTGGAAAGGTAATAGTTAACTTATACATCTCATACATTTAATTTAGATACAAAAAGTTGATACGAAATACCTGATAATAACTTAACCAAAATGTTTTCCGTTAGATTCATGTTTTAAACACCAATAGCTTTTGAGTTATGTCAAATCCAAAAATATGAATTGGGGGGGGGGATTTTAGTATGTTTAACACTGAAGTATCTTCTATTAATCTCTAGTATCGAAATTAATTTAATAATAAATCTAAGTTAATTATTATCTTTCCAAAAAATGTACCTCCTCATTTTGGACGTTTTTTAGGAATGAGCCAAGCGTACCTCTTAGAAAACTATTAACCAACATATTTTCTGCTGGTTCCATATTTTTAACAAAATTAGTTCCATAGTTATACCAAATCCAAAAAATTGAAGTGAGACAAAATCTGTCAGAGTAAGTGATTCGAATCATTGCATTGATTAAATAAATTTACCGGAGGAGTAAAAATAATCTAGGATATTTTGACCCCCTCTCCCGGTCAATTATTTTTACCGGGAGGTAAATATATTCTAGTATATTTTATCTGGGAGGTACAAATATGCTAGGATATATTTACTCCCCTGGTAGAATAAATTTACTGGGAGGTAAAAATATCCTACGATATTTTGATCGAGGGTACAAATATCTTTTTACCCCCGAATAATTTTTAGAGTGGGTAAAAATATCCTAGGATATTTTTACTATTTTTACCTGGGGAGGGGGGGAATATTCGGGAGGTAAAAATCGCCTGTTACCCCGGGCTTAGGAATACTGAGTTTTATAAATTAATATGTAGTAGGTACCTACGACTACTACCGTCATGCAAGAAACTGTTATAAAAACTCAGGAAATTTAATCTTTTGCACCAATACAGTGTTTCTATTATTTTTATTATATTTTAAGCAAAATATTTATATTTTTCCATTTCTTGTGGCATAAAACATTTTTTCTCTATAGTGGTATTGTTTTTACTTTTTCTGACCTTAGTCCAATATTTGCATATCTTTGAACATCTTTGTGTGTACTTATCGCTAAAATTGTAAATGTTTGGATGTGAAGAAAATTAAACATTCTTTTACGACGAACACATTGTTGTGATAACACTGAAAAACAGTGATTCGATTCACAGTTATTAATATTTTGTTGTCCGATTCATCGTGGCTTTAAAAACTTTAAAATTCTTGTATTTTATCATTAAAACTCATCACTCGTCAACATCATTGGTTCATAAAAGATAAATCTTTAGCTAATCCAAGATTTTGAATTTTTCTCCATCAATTTTATTAGAAATAAAATTTACATTGCTTAATTTTAATAATAAACTAAACTTGTTTTGTGGCATTGTGTATAGCCAGATTGTTTTTTTGTAAACTTCTGCCAATAAATTGTTTGATTTCACTCGCTCATCTTTGCTTTCATCGTTAATTATTGATAATATGAAATGCAGAACATGAATACCTACAACACGTCGAAACACAAAATTCAACAACGATGATCACTGACAACTTTGCACTACATAAGGTCAAATCAAAAACACTGATTTTAATAAATATAAAAATAGTTTAGTTGAAAGTATTAAGCACAAATTATAAAATTTAAAAATATTTGAGGTAAATTAAAATCACTAGAAAGTTTAAATTAAATAGGAAAAATTCGTATTTTAATGATTAAGTTCAAATTAATTTTGCATAAAAATTATTCAATTTATTTTAATTATCGTGTGTAAAATAAGAATAATAAATTTAATAGAATTTGAATTGAATCTCTGTAGTTTTTCTCTATCTTATTAAAAAGTGCAGACAAATCAAACGCTGTAACATCTATGCTCATACAGCTTGTGTAAAATATTTTAAAACTAGGATATAATTTATATTAAATAAACATGAGCATGTATACAGCCTGTGTGAAATAAATATATTTGTTTTGTTTTAAAAAAGCCACGTTTTATAGACAGATACACACAAAAATAAAATGCACTTTCCTATTAAATTCATGGCTCTACTCAGTATTCATGTCTCATAACGTGTAATAATGTATAATGCACATTTATAGTTAAGAGTGGTAGTAAAATCTAGATTTGATTTTGCATTGAGCTCCAACCAGCACACACACCATAGTGTACTATATTCTAAGAGTTCTTCGTACGTAAGGACTTGAAACCACTGTTATAGAGGTTTACATTAGGTAAAAAAAGTATTATAATTTAGATATTTTTTAAAAATTAATATTGAAAATGTGAAATTAACTGATTAAAATATTCACTGGGTGTCATTTGACATGTGCCAAAAAATAAAATTTTGTGAATAAAGAAAGTATTATATTGGGCATTTGCAGATTAATTTTTTTTCGCATATTTTATGATACAACTTGTTTAATTCTTGTAACCTATGCAAATTATAGAAAATGGAAATCGAAAGAAGAAATGTTATCAAGATAGAAAAGATGGAATTTCCATTGATATGACAAACGCTAACCATTCTAAAAATATAATAAAGATCAAAATGAAATCCAAGAAGAAAATAACTGTGATGGAAAATTTTAAATCTGCTCAAAATAATTGCAAAACGAGAGGTCTTTCCAGATTAACCAAAAAGCCATCTTTGAATAAAAAATGTCTTTGAAAAAAATCTTTTAATTATCATTTGAATTACCTAGTTATAATTGTTTTAACTTTATAACCTAACAAAATATATTTATAAAACAGCATTAAATACCAGCAAGTCTGGTCCAAAAGTTTCAATCAGTAACTTTATAGATCGGAAATGTGTCTATTTGGTACTATAAGTAGGTAATTTTTCAAAATGTTTAATACTTTTTTTAAACGCATGCCTAGATTACCCAAAAATTAAAAAAAACGGTAAAAAACACGTCATTACCCGAATATTGATAAATTCGATTTTATTTGTTTAACATAGCTTGCAAAATAATGGAGCTAGAAAGCTAAAACTTTAACTAATGACTAAAAATAGTTACGCGCATTTATGAGTTATTCGCGTGACTAGTCACGCGCACACCTCATAAAATTTTCAAAAACATTTGACCAATTTTAAGAAACGTACAGAACTTTGAAAATATTGGAAATTTCTCGTTTTTGGTAAATTTTAATTCACAAAACTTTGATGTCTAAATATTAAGACCTGAAAACTTAATACAATCATATTCATGAGTATTACTTACGGAACTGAAAAAATCTTAAAAATCGTAAGTCGAGTTTTTGTTTTATAACTGTTTAAGTTGGCATTTTGACAGAATTCATTAGTTTTACTTGAAATTACACGCTTCAATGTATATAAAAAAAAGGGTGTACTTTGCTCATTGGGGTGTTCTTCACACGTCATGTAGGATACTCTTGACAGATGTATTGAATTTTAAAGAAACGATAAATCAATTTTTCAATAAAACAATTCTGAAAGAAGGAAGTTAATAATATAAAAACGTGTACATTTTCGCCCATGCTTCACCATAAAACCAAAATATAACAACACGACAATCGCTGTACAAATCTTACACAGAGTGAGTAAAATTTGTAAATCATTAGTGTGATGATGTGACGTTTTATATCCACCTAAATTATATATTATATGTACAGTATGTAGAGATAGGATGTTGATGACAAATGCATTTTTTTTCCTTTAATCCTATGCAATGCTCTCCAAGATAAAAATTCGTTTCATACATCCCTGATTCAGAATATAAAAATTTAATTTTGCATTTTTAGACGTTTTGGTTATAAATGAATTGATTTTGCTTTTTAACGTCATTTTTTAAAATTTTTACGTCATTATTTTATTTTACAAGTCAATTTTTACAGTTTTTGTAAATTATCGGTCATTTTTCTAATAAAATTAAGACTTTCAGGAACGATTTTACATTTTTAAAAATATTTTTATCAAAATTATTGAAGAGTTTTTGTTACAATTACATATACTCCATTGGTAGATACTAGGTGCTCACACTGTATCATGTAACTTATACTTATTACTTATTCAAAAAATAAAAATAAATAGGGCATACATTAATTATGATTTATAAAATTTAAATATGTATTACAAAACACAAATGAATTTAATTTTGCCTATGCATAACGCCTGAAAACTTGGTGATAATTTAATAATAGTACAAATGTGTGTACGAACTAAGTATAGTGTTACGTATGTTAACTGTATGTTACATTTATTATTAGTGTTAGTCTTAGATGGAAATGTGAGTGGGGCTTAGCCCCTCCCCTCCAAAAAAAATTGGGGTTTAAATAATGATCTTATAAAAATTTCGCACATAAGGGTATTTGAAGATTGGCTGCTTTTTCTAAAAATGTATACAACATTTGCTTTTACAGAATATACTCCGATGTACACACTTATCGAATATTATATTTATAAATTGTATTCAATCAACCTAATAATCTCTTTGTCAATATAGTTCGATGTTCACGTAAATTTTTTAATTTTCTTACTCAATTTAAATATGTTTGGACACTTACAATGACATACTTTAAAATTTGTATTTTAAGCAATTTTTTTTTTTTTAGGTATTTTTTTATTGTCATATTTTACAATTTTTAGGTCATTAAAGCATTTTTTTGGGGTCATTTTTAGTACTTTTTTAGGTCATCAACATCCTATCTGGCTATCTCTAATTATATGCCTAAATATGTCTCATTAAGGCTCGAAAATTAAATAAATAAAATAATTCATTTTCTTGGTGGTTATATTATTATATACACTGAATAGTATGTAACTATTTATTAATAAACATGTAAACATGAATCAAAAATAAAATCGCCATAGTCTATAAATAATAAAAACATTTATGTTGGGGAAAAATAGTTCTGCGATAACGAATACATTGGCGACGGACTGGAGGTCTCTCGTGACGTGCAGTATATCGTATAATATACGTAATAGCGTGGAAAAATACATAAGATAAGATAAGCGAAAAACATTACTACCTTTGTCCGTATTTTCTTCGATTTTTTTTCAATCAAACCCTTGTAAAATACGAGTATTTATTTCTTTGTTCGCTCATTTATTACAACAAAATATTTGCAATGAAATTATCTATCTAAGCACCAAGTTTCAAAAAAATCGATAGGGCCAATTTCTTTTTATGTACGTTAAAGTGTGTAATTTTAGGTAATCTAACAAATTTCGTCGAAATTCTAACTTCAAACGGTTACAGAGAAAAACGTTGACTTATGATTTTCCAGATTTTTTTAAGCCAATTATACAATGTCAATAAGATCAGATTAAATTTTCAAGTCTTAATATTAAAAATCAATAATTTTATTACATAAAAGCTAACAAAAAATGAGAAATTTTCGAAATTTTCAAAATGCTGTACTCAACTCAAAACTGATCGAGTCTTTTTAAAATTTTTATGAAATTTTCTTGTGTTTATTTTTAGAAGTTAGGACAAGTTTTAAGTCTCAAGCTACATTGTTTTTTTAAGTCATGGTAAAAATCAACTTTCAATCACACGGAAATTCCGGTAATAGTATATTTTACCATTTTTTGTCAGGTTTTCCGCGTTTTTGAAAAAAGTATTGAGAAATTTGAAAATGACCATCTGGGTGTGATTCTGGATCTATAAAGTTACTGACTGAAACTTTTAAACAATTATTTCTGTACGAAATAGTGTTCACAGAAAAAAAAAAAAGAAAAAAAATAAGCAAAAGATGTTGCAAAATATTTTATTGTTAAACATTTATAATTTAATAATTATACAGATATTGCGTACATAAATCATAGGTCTGTT
This sequence comes from Stegophylla sp. TES_Ste_2020, assembly GCA_025469315.1. Lineage (NCBI taxonomy): Eukaryota > Metazoa > Arthropoda > Insecta > Hemiptera > Aphididae > Stegophylla > Stegophylla sp. TES_Ste_2020. The sequence continues at coordinate 1,174 of JAIPRM010006270.1, read as the reverse complement.
ACTACAGAATAAGCTTATAGAAATATGTATTTTATTCAATCGAGTAAACGCATCGTGTACTCTAAACAGTCTAAACAGCAAATAAATCGGTTTTAAAATTTAAATGCATCTGACGATAAACGGTTTAATACAGCCGATGGTATTAATACCTTAGCTTACGGACACTTTAAATTAGAAAAAAATAAAAACTTGATAACTTTTACACACATATACACACACGCACACACACACGCACACACACACACACACAATTGACACTGAATAATCTTAGTGTAATAAGTATTAAAGATGTGTACTTGTGTAAAAACAGGTAGAACGAATATGATATAATATCTAACCTAACCATAATACCAAATTTAGCAAAAAAAAAAGATTTAATTTTAGATTCTGAACGTAGTGAAGAAGCTTATGTTTTTACAATGATGTTTATTTTTTTATTTTTTTTTCTTCTCTGTAAACACATTTTCGTATAGAACCACTGGTCCAAAAGTTTCGATCAGTAACTTTATAGATCCAAAATCGGATCTAATTGGTACTTTAGAGAGGTCATTTTTCAAATTTCTCAATATTTTTTTTAATAATGCGAAAAAACTGAAAAAATTTTTTCAAAAAACGGCAAAATATGCAATTACCTCAATTTCCGTGAAATTTAAAATTTATTTTGACCATAACTTCTAGAATAATGCAGATAAAAACTTGAAACTTTCACCAATAACTAAAAATGGTCACGAAAATATGTCATACAAATTTCAAAAGGATTTGATCAATTTTGAGTTAAGTACGGCATTTTGAAAATTTCGGAAATATCTCATTTTTTGTTAGTTTTTATGCAATAAAATTTTTAATTTTTGATATTAAGACTTGAAAATTTAATATGATCTCATTGACATATATTTCTACTTGATCTGAAAAATCTCAATAATCGTTAGTCAATTTTTTTTTTTTATAACCATTTGAATTTAGAATTTCGATTGAATTCGTTAGTTATACCTAAAATCACGCTCCGTAATTGAAGAAGTTTGGAAACCGCTGATCTAACCTATTTATTTATTAACTTCCTTCCTTTTTACAATGATGTTTATTTTTTGTGCTATTAATTTGAGGGGCAGAACCTGTGTGGGAAGGGGCGAATAGACAAAAATACATTAAATAAACATCGACTTTATACTTTTCT
>JAIPRM010006269.1:0-19001 GCA_025469315.1 Stegophylla sp. TES_Ste_2020 | reverse complement strand
ACGTTCTTTGCTGTCAAAAACCGAATCACTGACCGTATTTCACAGTCGGCGGGCTGATCGATTGTTTTAAACATTTTGAGGTAGCACTGTACTTAGCACACTACAACAATACCAATGCAAATGGCGTTTGACGAGCAAGGTATGCCGGGAGTTGGTACGCATGCGCATTTCAATGTTTGCGCGACATTCGATTAGCTACGACGATTCGGACCTTAGTTTCCGAATATCCCTCGTACAAACGTTTAATACAATAATTAAATACAAAATGCGTACTTCTCTCGCGTCAGTAACAATTAGGTAGGTACTCTGCACACTACATCAATCATCATGTTTAAAGTTAAAAAGAAATATCAAAATAACAATACAAAATGATAACTGCTAAGTAGGTATTCACATAAATTACTTACTATTATGTATACCATCTATAAATGATTTAAATAAAATTAAGAAGGCAATTTTTATAATCATATTTCTCAATATTTAACTAAATTATATGTCAATAATCTGATTACTTCGATTCATGTTTTGATAGTAAAAGTCGATAAAAATAGATAGTAAAATTATGAATTTAATTTTATATCAAAAATACGTGTCCAATGAAAATGACATGTTTGCCATTGATGTACTAACCTAATCACATTCTTTGTAAAGAACATAATAGATACCTCGACGTCAAAAATTTCTCCAAAATTTTAAAGAGTTTACAAACACATCTCTGTTTATCATTTTTTTTTTTTTTTAATAAACTGTTTGGTTACTGTTGGAATGAAGCATTTTTTTAATGATTGATTTATTAAAAATTCAAAATATTATTATTTAAATATTATACTGTACCTATAATATTTTGTACTTTATTACATAAAGAACAAAATATTACATTAATTACACATTAACTACTCAAAAAAGTAGTATCACATCATTGTAAAATTATTACATTATTATCTAGGTTCGGAATCGTAAATAATTTTACATTTTAACTTAGAAAGTTCATAAAAAAAATTGACTATGAATTTATGAGATTTTTTCAGTGTTATTACAAATATGTAAAAATAATTAGCTAATAAACTTTCATCTCGTATCAAGAATTTATAATTAATTATCAAATTTCAATTTCAGAAAAAATCATTTAAAAGTACTGATATTTCCGAAAATTAATAAATTATTTTAAAAAAATTATACAGTTTGAACTATATTATTTTTAATAATTGGTTAAACTTTGAAATCTCTAGTCATATTATTTTTGGAATTATGACCAAATAACTAAAATCAATTTCATGAAAATTTAGTTTACAACATATATTCTCATTGATATTTAAATTCATGTAGTTTTGAAAAACTGCCTCTTGGAAGTTCCGTGCTGTCAAAATCCTTAATTGGAAATATACCCTACACATACTAATCCAAGTATGTTTTCGATTAAAAAAAGAATTTTTAAAAAAAAATATGTATATATGTAAAACCATTAGATATGTTTACTCTATTTAAAATCTGTAAAATAAGGTAGATTTGCCATATTTTTAAATAATACATTTAAAAACGTATTTAAATAGATACTAATATTATAATACTTGAGAATTTGGCAGTTTTTAAGCATACCGTACATATAATTAGAGTATGAAAATATACATATAAATTATAGCTTTTTTATTTTATTAATAAGTATTAATCTTTAAAAATTTTATTTTGTTTTATTATATGTAAAGCGTTTTACCATACTTTTAAAACAAACAACACATTAAGAATGTTAAGTATTCGACAAAAAATGTATCTTAAAAATTATTATTAAACTACAAATTGCGTTTTAAATTGGCGATAATGTTATTTATATATTTTTCCAATACCAAATTTTTTAAATATTTGGATAAATTATGTAACACCAAGAAGCTGTGCAATAACATTTATTATTATATTTCTTCTAAGAAAACATAAACTTTAATAAAAAGATACAATTTAATCCGAAGCGCAATAAATTAAATTCAAAATTAAATTCTTAAAACAAAACAATATCGATATAATAATATTTGGTTGTACATTATAATTATTAATTATCTAGATTCGGGAGCTGCATGATCTCTTTATCAAATTCTCTAGTTTTCATATTATTATTACACTATTTACTTTATATATCATTCTACAGGACGTATGCATTGTAAATTTAATTTCAGTAAAAGAAATGTTAAAAAAAAAAAATTGAAAAAAAGACTTTTACTGCTTGTTATTGAAACATATTATAAAGTATGTCCCCGTACGATTTGATAAATTCAATAAATTTTGTTCTGTTTATTAATTTTTCTTTTAAAAAACATAGTAATAATAATGTATTATTACAGCATTATGCTATAACAATAATTTATAATTTTTTTTAGTTTAGGACCCAAATTTTCAAATTTTATATTTTTTTTCTACAATTTTAGAAAAATTTAGTTATTTTATAAACCTGAATTTCAGAAAAATATTGGTGCTTAAATCTCTTATTAAGGGTAACCCTTTAGTGGGTAAAACTTTTTCTTATTATTTGAAATTAAGAAAACTATGGCACATATAGAAACCACTTTGTTATCAGGTGTACCTTTATTGTGATTCAGGCACCTTTTATAGTTTAGTAGTATCTGTTACAGCCACCCTATAAATCTCAAAATAATTAGGATAGGCTGAAGATTGTATAACTAAAAAATGTTTAAATATACCTAAAGAAATGATAAAGTTCTGCCAATTCACTATCGTTTTGTAAGTGGCATGTAAACAAATCACTATAAAGGGTTAATCCGTTTATTTTTTTTGATTTTTTTTAAGTTTGCGAATAATTTAATAATAATTTTATATAGTAAATACATCATTTCATCACCAACTGATATCTTAATATTACTAATATTATAACGTATTTGACAATATTATTAAATTATTCACAAACCTTAAATAATCATAGATAATGAACAGATTATTAGAAACATCATAAAATATTATTAGAGATCTAAGCACCAATATATATATATTTTAATCAAGTTTACAAAATAACTATATTACATTTTTCTAAGACTGTAATATTATAAAATTTCAGATTTGAGTCTTCTAAAGGGAAAAAAAATTACGTTATTGCTGTAGCTCAATGCTGTAGTAATTTTTTTTTAGAAAAAGTTAAAAATTGTTAATAGAACAATAATGGTTTGCACTTATCAAATCATACTGGGACGCCTTGTATACGAATAGTTACTAAGTGATAAGCAAAGATGAAACCTGACTTTACTATTAAAGGTTTATAAGGGTTTTTTTTTTTTTACCAATTTGATTTATTTATTATTTTAATTTGTAATGTTATCCTTATCACATCATCAATAACTTAAAACCTAAAGAAGTGAACTGCACGTAAATTTAAAAATTAAATAACTTACAAATGAGATTGGACATTTTATGTTCATAATTTATAATATTTATTTCAATAGGGTGAAATATATTTGTTAATTATTACCTTAATGCAGAAATTGAAAATTTTTTATGTGTTTTCTTAGTATCTATAGGTGGCATAACAATAACAGTTTTTTGGCATAATTATTGGTACGTATCGAACTTTGCAGGGAATTGGGCACTATTGTCTCAACCTAACTCCAGCATACCACCACTCATGGTGTCAGGTGAATAAATAATAATATCAGTCTATGTATAATGCATATTATATAATACTTACATAATATTATTACAAACAATTTTCCGTACTACGGGTGTACTGCTCAACGCTGTAATGCGTATAACGCATGTACTCGTGGCGTAACTCGCCGCCGAGACTACGTGTTGCTTCCCGCGAAGGGTTTGTTGATTAGAATCCTCTCGCCAAAGGGTCGAACAAAAGGACGGCCGGTAAAGGATTTACGTGAAACTTTATGCGTCTGGGGGAATTTGCCTCCTACACTAGTACACTGCTGCTGCAGGTATATGACGTGTACAACATATAAAGTGAACGTATATAAAACTACAAACGAGTTCGACTATAGCGCAAAATGCCTTTTTAACGTCGGCGGCGGTGGCCTCGGGATATTTCCTTTTGTTTATTATTATTATTATTATTATCGTTTTTTTTCTCTCTGTCCTTTGTCGTGTCAAATTTTCGGTCTGACCCGGGCGGGTTAATTATAAACCGTGAGACGCGTGCACGAGGAAAGTTTCTGTTTACGCGGCAGCCCACCCGCCAGTAATTACTTCTTGTCAACAAAATCGCCCAAAGTATTCACAGACCGATACCCCCCACCGGTTTGCCGACGTATGAGACCTGCTTTCATGCGTCATTTACGGTCACGCCTCGCATTGTAGCCCGTTCGTCCAAGTCCTTTTACCATACGCTCACCATATTAATAATAATATGACGTGGTGCCCCGCCGTCGTCGTCGGCCCTTTGAATCCGTCGTCGAGAGGCGATCACGTACAGCGGGGACCAAATAGGATTTAACGTAAAATCATAATAACATTTCATTTCCCGATAGTAGTTATGTATTATGTAAATGGGATATTTCCGTTTAGAAATTTCTGGTCACCGGATATATTTTCATGAAAAGGTTTCTTACTAAAAATCGATTGTTGAGTTCAGAGTTTTCAAATTTTATGTGGTTTATTATAATATATATGTATAGTATTTATATGTATATGACATATTGAGTATTGAATCAAGTTTCTGATGATTATTAAAGAAACTGATAATAAAGAATAATTTGAATTTTTATTTTTATTAATGTTCACTTACCCGAACCAATAAATAAATAAGTTATATTTAAAAAGAAAAAACTACGTAATTTTATATAATATAATATAAATTTCAGAAATTTCTTGAAATGTCTCGAAATTTCCTCTAAGAAATTTCTGAAATTTAACATTATTATCCGGTAGTAATAGAGTGTGCAGAAAAAAAATAAACTGCTCTACTTAGAAAAAGAATATCATCGTTGGTGTTACTGCAATGAAGCCTAAATAAATCGAAACTGTGATTTATACATTACATTGTATTTATATACTATTTCAAACCCGTCAAGAGTATTCGACCCAAGGACACTTTTTTTTATGTTATATGAAAATCAATGTCAACAACAGACGATCATAATATCAACACAGCTATTTCGTAAAATTAATTTTCACTTTTCATAATATGCACGTGCGTATTAGTTGGTTGTAAAATACCAAAACTAAACGTTAATCGTTGGCTGTTCAGAAATACAGTACCTACTACCGCTCTTATTAGTTTGCGTTTTTTGATACCGAACGTACCGCAATCAAATAATGCATCTTTTTTTAAAACATTATACAATTGGTCAAATTATTAGTGTTCTCTTTGGACTTTCACTTCCAAAATTCGTCTTTCTTCTCATAAATATTTATATTATATACATTTTTAATATATTCACTTTACTTCTTCATAAATTAATAAAAAATAAATTAATACATTTTACAATTTGCTTTGATTATTTTGTTATCATGGGTACTATGAGACTGTCTAATGTATTCAACATTCTAGAGCACTCGATAAATTTTTATAGTGCAAGGTAATATTTCCATATCATATGTGTTGTAAGTTTTTTTTTAAGGGTATGAAAAATTTTCACGATAAAAAACCAGTGAGAGGAAGAGGGCATAAAAAAACGTGTACTCAAGTCGGCTTTATTTGTGTCGTGAGAGAAAATCGTTATTAAAATTGAATCTCAATTATTGTTATTAATATATTTTTTGACATTTTTTGCGTACAATATATTAAAACGTACTCTGTATAAATTGTAAAATGGTAAAAATAGATGAGCTGGGGAACTTGGATGGAGGTGAACAGCTTTTTTATGATATGAAATTATAGGTTATAAGACGTATAAAATATTGGACCAGTCATTACTTTGCTCTGCCCTAGAAAATATTATAATAACTTCCTTGAGTTCATATTATTTTATGTTAAAAAAGGGTTGTAGATAATTAATATACCAAATTATTTTTATTTAATAATATGCTGTTATCTATAAAAAACGCATTTATTTTTGCAAGTTTCTTTTTTTTTTTTTTTTTTGTGGAAATTGTATAGTTTAAAACAAACTCTGTGGCCCCTTCATTGCTTGATCAATAAAACGAGGGGGGACACGCTATATTACATTAAGAAAATATGAAGGGTAACCCCGTCCCCTGCGCCCCCTCAATATAAACACTGCTTAGATCCGAAAAAACAATAAGAACAACATTTCACTGAGAGAAAATTGATTTCAAACGAAGTAAATTATAATTGAAGCATGTATAATATTGTAATATATGCAAATACGTACAAGTGCACCACCGGAGTCAAGTCAGAAATTGATGACTTACCCTTTTACCGCGGGGCCGTCCGACAGCTGCTGCCGGGTTAAAAACAACGCAATTTAAACGGTCGTTAGGCGGTGGGGATAAATAATATGCGCATGTGTGTGTGTGTGTGTGTGTATTGTAATTAATCGGCAATAATTAGAGACGGACGCCACTGCACGTTGCACGTATACTGGGCCGGTGGTTCAAAGAGATACGGCGAGGTTCGGGCGATGGCGATGGTCGACGAGAGAGAGGAGCGGTGGGGAGGATTTGGCCACTAATTATAAGCTGACGTCCACCACGGTGGTGTCGGCGGCGGCGGCACTCGTCCGGTCCATTCCCCGTCGAGGGGGGGGGGGTTCCATCGCCCACGCCGGCGGCATTAGACGATAGCAGTTTGTCCGAGGACGCGGCAGCGAGGGCGATCCATTGCTGTAGATTTATCGAACCCCGCCCGCGCCCGTCGCGCGCTTAAACACATCCCTCGTGATACGGTCATTAAGCGGACGCGGCTAACGTTTCCGAGATTACCTTCTCCCCTCCCTCCGATCCTCGAACTCTCACTCATTCTCTCTCGCTCCGAGACCCGTATTTGTGTATTTGTACGTGTGTGTGTTTCCCTCCCCACCCGTCTGCGTGAGAGGTCGAAAAAAGTTTTGCTTAATCGTCGGACGTTTATTTCGCGACTAATTGCGACGTTATACTCCCCCCCGGGAACTGCCCTGTCTCTCCCACGCCACGCCGTCAACAGACCCGACCGTTGGACTCGACCACCGTGTAAAATCCCTCGTTTTTTTTTTCTTTTTTCTTTTCGTGTTATTTCGTACCTATATTATATTATTGCACGTTCGTGTTTTTCAACGTTTCCGACGTAATAATGAGTTTTTTTTTCTTTTACACCCGTTCGTTATTATTATTTGTATTATTTTTTATCATCGAATAACGCCGTTTATTTCAAAACCCTTTATTTTCATAGTGCGTTTTGACTGTAGACGTACAATGTATAACGACGAAGATTTAATTGGACATCTAGGAGGACATTTAATCATTTTTATTGATCATCAAATAAATAAAAAAAAAAACATTTTCCGAATCCATAATTATCAGAAATATTAATATACTTCCAAGTATTTAGTGATAAGTAAATATGTTTATATTTATAAATTTATTTTTATATAATTTATTTTTTATAATCTGACTGAAGTCATTAAAAAAAAATAAATATTTGGTAGTGTGCACAATTTCGGCATATATATATATATATATATATATACCCTTAGTAAAATATGAATTAATGAAAGAATGAACCAATCTTATTATTCATTGGATATACTGGAGTTATTATTTTGTAAAGAACATTCTAAAATTATAGAATGATCAGTTAAATGGGTGGTTCTCAAGTTAATCTTGCACGTCTATTACAAAAACGTTGATTCAAGAGAAACGCAATCAAAGTAATTTTATTACACACACTCACACACACATACACACACATATATATATACTTATCACTATAATAGGCTACGACTCATAAGGAATTTTTATTTATAATTTTCAAAGAATATTATTGAAATAAAATACTTTTTAAAAGATAAATTTTTCCTACCAGAGATTAGAGAAAGTGTAATATCTCCTTAAAGATTTTCTGCCTCATTATCACATTTCTCGATCTTTAAAAAGTATTGTTTTTAATGTGATGAAGAAAATAATAGATACGGTTTATTTTAGAATTGCGTAAATTATTTATTCAAATAACAAACTTTATTTATTATTTTAGTCACATATTAGTCTACAATTAATAAATTAAAATTATCATAAAAAAAATGTTATAGAAGTAAGTAGTATGTCTATAGCATACAATAATTACTTTAAAACTATTATAATTTTTTTATTCATACTTTCTTAGAAAATTCTAACGAAAAATCTAATTATAGAAAATAGTAAATCTATTGATAATTTAAAATGAGTTGACAATTAAAAAGCATCGGGTTAATTTTGTTTTATAATAAATTATTTAATTTATAAATATTGGAAACTCTCATTAACTTTAAATTTTCAACCCTCCTCCCTCCCCTCCCCATTCGTAAGACACATGTGCGTATATATATAATGTGTACCTATGTGAGAAGTGACTGTGTTGTACAAAGAAATATATTATAACAACGTATAGTATTGGTATAAATATGTTATTTACTTTTTTAAGTGCACGTTTTTTAAGACGTAGATGTACATAATAAAATACTGTAAACTGTATTTGTATATTCTGCAAGGATTCGTGTGATGAAGACTATTTATCCATCTTCGCATTTCTCAAAAAAACATGGGTTATTTCTACATACAATACAAAATACAATTTGTGTAAGATGCCAATTGTATTGAGACAAAAATGTAAGGGGAAATAATTAGTTTGTGAGTAAAGCGAGCCCTCTATTTATTTTTAGTTACATGAGCCAGTTAAAATTGTACGGACATGGACCCCTCTATAAAAATCAGAATTACAGTGCATTTATTATTATTGTCACGTTTTTATGGTGACACGTCAATAATTATTAAAACCATTATGTCTTCTATCTCGAGAAAATAATATTATCATTTGAAACGATGAAATTGTTATAATGTTCTTTCAGCATTTATCACATTATTGTACATAATACATTTACGAAATCCGTCAATCTATAAACTTCTAATCCCTTAATCTCATGCTTCGTAATTAAGTGAACTTATTAATGTGATAAAGTCTCATCGACGCCATCAGCTGCATAAGAACAAAAAAAAAGTTTTCAGATGCCGTTAAAAACTTATATAACATTCCAATTTATATTTTTCAAGCCGTCAGTGGACTTTTAATATTCAAACTGAAAACTTCATTAACGGTAATGGCCTATCGAAGTAATTATATATACTGAGGGGGGTTGGTAGGATGGGCTCTTCGAACTTGGCCAAAGTCGTTAGCTAGAGTTTTATTGTCGATTGGAAAATTCGAAAGAGGGAAAAATACGTAATACGATCAATAAATTTATACTACCTACAGGACATTTTTAATATTTTTATACCACCTAATTCCTTTTATTTTGAGACTTTATAACACACACACACACACACACACACACAAACGTGTTCGCGCGCGTGCACATATGTACAAATAATTTCCGCTTTTTAAATCCCAGATAGTTATTATTATTTACCTTCTTTTATTTTATTACTTCCGAAAGTTAATAAAATTTTATGTTCAGAATATTACACTCGGGGTGTGAATATAATATAAAAGCATGAATTGGTATTATTTAATTAATTCATAAACGTATGTATGATTCTGAATCCAAAAGTTCTCTTCAGTACCTCGATGAAACAGAAATTTCTCCTGCTTTGTACCTGAAAGAAAGGTAAATTTTTTTTATACCTTCTCAAGCGCAATTGCATCTACCGACATTTTGAGTAAAAGTAAAATATTTACCATATATACATAAACATTTTACCTATAATTTAATTTTGGATTAGGTATCTGCAGCACAAAAAATAAAGTTATTCACTAAGTTTCACTCAGGATCGTTTTGCAAATGCATTGATTTAGTACTGATTTGGAATTTGAGCGCTAGGTGAACCAACTGTAAAAACTAACATTTATAACGGGATAGTAACTTTTCTGCGGCCACATTTATAAATAATATTTTTGTTGAATTTTATGCCGTACAAATTATATTTATGCAACATTACAAATTATGTTTATGCAACAGCGTTATCTTCTTCTTAAGTCCATCTTCCAAAAGCGGAAGTTTGGTGACCCATCAATTGACATTGGCAATAATCTCTTTCCAAAGTTCACGGTTTTCTGCCGATCGAATGGCCTCCTCCAGGGGATAGCCAGTGATGGTTTTGATCTGGTCTATCCAACGCATGGGTGCTCTTCCACGGCTTCTTTTCCCTTCTATTTTTCCTTCGATCATCAGCTTCTCCAGGCTCGATCCATCCAGCGTTATAGCAATAGAAAAAACGGCCAATATCATATTATCACAAAAAATAATTTTATAATTGGTAATGCACGTGCGCAGTTGATAATTTTATTAGAATATTATCTAAGATTTAATCTTAAAAACATCAGTTTAGATCAGAAACCTATTTAATTCCAAAATGCCTAAAATATATATAACTATTACCAGGGGCGGCGCTACACTGGGTCCAGGGTGGGCAAGTGCCCACCCAACATTAGGTTTTGCCCCTCCATTGCCCCACCTGTAATTTAATGTTGAATATTATAATTTAATCTAAATGTTCTATATGGATTATAATTATTCAATAATGACATCATCACTCATCAGTGATTAGATTATTTTAATGTTACTTATAAACAGATAATATCATATATTTTATTATCTATATACTTATATAGCGTTAAAAAAAATAAGAGGTTTAAAAGCTTTTTTTGGTTAAATTTTGAGTCATTTTTCCAAAATATAGAAAAGTTAATGATTTTTGAAAAATTAACAAGTTGTAGGTAAATTTTGATTCAAAAGATTGTTAGTCAAAACTTCTGGACAAACATTTCTATACGAAAAAATGATGGCACAGAAAAAAATCATTTTAATAAAAACTCAGTTTCTTCGTTCCACTTAAAATGTAAAATGTATTAATAGAATATTTTAGCAATAATAGCAATAGCCTTCTTTTTGAGTACTCCTTTATTACAGATAACTAGTAAAGAGTATTAAAAATAGTAATAATCACTTCAAAATGTTTATAGGTTTAAGTTCTGATTGCTATTTTAAAATAAAATGTTATTTTTATTAGCGTGAATGTGTCGTACCATAAGAGTAATTCTAATTACTAAATTATAGTTCAACGTAGTAGATGGAGCCAAACTGAAATTAAAAAACTCAACGCTAGTTTAGCGCATAATGCTAAATCGTAGTATGGTTTGATGACAGATATCTATAATTATTTGTATAAACAATAAAATGTATACGCATATTTATTATACATAAATATTGAATTTTATTAATGTTTACACAAAAATAATATCCGCTACAAACCCTATTACGATTCTGTGCTATTCTAAATTAAGTAAAGGAACTAATGGTTTTACAATGATAGTATTTAGATTTTGTGTGAAGTAAAGAATCTAGTGTTTTTACAATGATGTTTATTACTTTTTTCTTTCCGTAAACACTTTTTTGCACAGAAATATTTGTGCAAAAGTTTCAACCGATAGCTTTTGGAATAATAATTTGTCTTTAAATGGTCCTTTAAGAGGTAATTTTCAAAATTCTCAATAGTTTTTCCAAAATTTGATTGGAAAAACCCAAAATTCGACAAAAATACTTTTAAAGCCGTTTTTTTAATCCAAACTTTATGAAAAATTAAATATAGGTAGACTATTATATAAAAAATATTTTAGTGAAAGAAAATTGTAAATGTGTGAAAAAAAAATTTTTGCGATTTTTTTCTGATAATTCTTTTTTCTTTTTTAAGTTAATAGTGGAATATAAAATTGTCCGAGTAAAAAAATATATTTTTTTTATAATTATAATATAATAACCTATAATTTTTTTGGAGGAAAAATTTTCTTGAATAAATTGAAGCTCCACATAGAATCGTTTTATTGATGAAATTATGATATAATTTCTTTAAAATTTAACACGCCCACTAAGTTCCATCCGAGGAACTAAGTAGTGCGAAGTATGTCCGGCATTTTTCTTTTGAATTCGAAAAGAGGCTCGTGCTAGTAGCGCAGATTTTCGGAAACGAAATTTGACCGGGTGGAAATTTAAAGAAGCAGTTTTTTTTTTTTTTTCAAATGGTTTTTCCAATCTTGTGGAAAGACATATTTAAAGAAATATTTTGTGAACTTGTACTTTAGCAAATAGAAATTAACTATTAAAAGCCCTCGGCGACATACGTGATAAAGCACATATCATACCGGATCTATGATTCGGTAAATCAATGCTTGTGTACACAAAGACACCTGAGATGCTGCTGGCATACGATATAAAATAATACGCCTTGTAGTAAGCCACGTAAAAATATAATAACGTAATATTCGTTTCGCGCTGTCGCCTACGTTTGTTTGCGTCGTACATCATTCGCTTTTTAAATCCACCTCTTCACCACTTCTCGTCTCTAATTAAGGAGACATTTTATAATAATATTATTTATTATTATTATTAATGTTATTATAAGGCTTGCAGCAGGGAAACGCGATGATCGCATAAAAAATGTGTATGGAAAAAAAAAAAAACACGAAATAACCATGAAAAATCCCTCCGATTCGTTACGAAATGTCATCGTCGTCGTTGTCGGCAAAAAGTTTAAATAAATCGTAATTTATACCCCTCGAGTTACGTACAGTAAACGTGTACTGTTGCGCCTCGTGCCACGGACGAGGCTAATGTTGTGCAGTGGCGGTGGGTGTAATCCAAAAGAATGATAGCCACGTGCAAATAACACTCACATATACACACACGGTGAACGGCGAGAGGGGAAAATCGTATCGATGATGATGGCCTCACGTATACCGTTCGCGAGCCCTTCTTTACAACACTCCAGTGAGTGGCGATCGAATAAGTTATTCCTTTCGCTCGCGAGTCTGTTGTGAACATTGTGTGTCCCCACACCGTATTATATATTATATAGTCAGTCTGCCGACGAAAAACGTGGAAAACGTTACTATTGTACAAAATTTAGCAACCAAATGTACTCTTTTCGTTATTATATATTTATTATTGCAATCGTCAAGTATTGGAAAGAGTGCAGAGAAGATTTTTACGCTATATTGGTTATAAAAATAACACTTTAAATTATAAAAATTATAATGCTTTAAATGATATCCTTAATAGTCTAAATCTCAATTCTTTATACACCCGAAGGAAAAATAAGGACATTTCCTTCCTTTCAAAAATCATAAATGGCACAATTACTTGTTCTCAATTACTGAATTACTAGAACGTATTCCGTTTCGTGTACCCTAATATAATTCCAGAACATGCCCTTCTTTTCATATTAAAACCTACAGAACAAATTATGGTCAAAATAATCTAATAGAAAGAATCTTGAAGCTAGGAAATTAATCCGGTTTGGACTTTTTCCATACCTAAATAATTAAGCATGTATAAATTGTATTGGTAAACTTGTATTTAATATGTTAAAATTGCTGTTTAAGTTTAAAAATTAGTTAGTAAGCATTAGTATCTATTATGTAACATATAATATTATGTAACTTAAACTTTTATATCATGTTATTACTTATCTGTAAATTTACCTATGTCATATTGTAATTATTCTGTCACACTGTACACTTGAGCCTTACGGCGTTTATATTAGTAAATAAATAAAAAAAATAAGTATTAAAGATAGTTATTAGGCTCATGCACGTAACAGAATTGCATACACGAAACGCCGTTGTTAAAAATACATTTAAAATGAGGTTTCCATTTTGAGTTATGGGTCCAAACACTCCGGAATCTTAACTCTACAATTTTAAAAGTATATATACTATAATATATCTTATTGAATTAACGTATTGCCATACAATTTTGAGATTACAAATTATTATTTTAAATGTGTTGTAATTTATATTGAAAATAGGAATTGATTATTCAAAATCCAATATTTATAAGACTGACAAATTCAGCCTTTTTGCGAAAAACTAGGCTCTTTACAATGGGGTAGACTCGGGGTAACCCAATTGGAATTGATGTATTTTTTTCCCCTAAGCATTGGGCATTTTTCGGGTTTATTGTAAACAGAACAAATGATGTTGAGTTTTTTGGAAAATACTTATTATTTTTCCGAATGGTCGATCAGTTTTCAGGTGTACTGCAAACAGACAAAGAACTATTAAGTTTCTTGAAAAAATACTTTTAAAATCTTCTCAGAAAATATCAAACGACACATTTTTGTAAAATAAACATTTTTTTTTTATGTAAACACTTTTGGACTTAATTGTATTATGTTTACAAAAGTTCATTAGATTCTTATCGAATTATAATAATAATCATAATAATTGTGGTTACCTAATAAATTACTATAAAATAATTAGCCATAATTATATTAAATATATTTCAATATAGAAAAGTTGTTCATCAAATAAAAAATAACATATCAATTAAATTTTGAATCTTAATTATACTATACTTTCTAAATTACAAGATGAATTATATAATAGATAAATGATTTTAATATAGTTAAAATTTATTTTTAGTGACAGAAATGTTTATAATATATAAACATATATATAGTTATGTACTATGAATTTTCAGAAAAGTAGGTATAGAATTTATAATTATTATGGTTTATTACTAAACACAGGCTAAAGCCCGTTTTATACCTATCGGAATAAACACATTGCTTTTTTCCGTGCTATCACAGACTAAAGTGTTTATATTATAAAATATAATATTCAAAACTATCACATAATTATTAAAAGTAAAATTTAGAATTTAAATTAAATAAAGTATAAATTTAAATACAATAAAAGGTATGGTAAATTTTGTTTTCTCTGTATTTTTATTTTTTAATAGTCATAACAATAACGTTCTTTGCTACGTAGTAAAAAAATATGGACTTTTTGTACAACCATGAAATATGTCCCCGGATTTTGTGTCCAACTATTTTCAAACGGGACTTTTTGTTCTCGAACTTTTCAGCCACTTTTTTGCCTGAATTCAGAAATTATGAACGTGGAGTTTTCAGTATGTATAATATATCATGAATAAAAATATGTAATACACAACAAAAAAAGAATTAAAGGAAATGCTCGTTAATACCGTATAACCTATACATATTATAAAAGACTTGTTTTTATTCTTCATTCCTTGGGTTGAACTTGGTGGGTGTTTTTCTATATTTCAATTAATATAAAATTTGGATAATCAAAAAAGTTTTAAAAAGGTATGTGTCAAAATGTGAGTAATTTTACCCAAAATTTGAAAAAACTATTGAGAATTTTGAAAACTAACCTTTCTAAAGTATCATCTAGACCAGGGGTCGACAATATTTTCATAAAAAAGAGCCATTTTTCTAAAAATTTATAAAACAGTAATGTTTAATAAGCCTCATTTGTGTGAATTAACTTTTTTTTTGTTAGTCATCAATATTCTTTGTCCGAGCAAAACAATCGTTTTTTGGAGCTAAGGATCTATCGTTGCATTTCAAGTTTTACAAAAATAACATTATTTTACAAAAAATACGTATGTAAAAGAATGTCAACGACAATAGACGTAATTCGAGTTATTATAAATGTCGGACCAGAAGGTTTTGTGAGACATAAATTTAATAAAATGTCTGTTTTAGATATAGGTAAATTGCCTTATGAAACAACTTTAAATTTTGTAATAAATAAGTTGGAAAAATAGAATAAAAATATTTTTTACTTTCACTTGTTGCCGTACACAAATATATTTATAATTTTAGCAGGAAATTTTAATGTAAATTTATATGATGAAAATTCATACGGCTTAACTAAGTTTTTAAACGAAGATTTAAATTTAATTATGATTTATGAATAATAATAAATCCATTGACTGCCTCCACAAGAAGTGAAACTTCTATTGACGGCTTATTTTCAAGATTCATCAATGTAGAATCGAGAATATTTATAATCTTTTTTAGTTTTCATATTATGTACGCCTATAGAATCATCAATACTATTGTATATTGATTAACTAATCTTACATAGTTAATAAAAATTGTCATAAACATCTATCTATTATTCCACTTTAATATACTCATCTTCATATAATAAAATAATATATAACATGAATTAGCAGATTAAAAAATGAATGAAAAACTCCAAGTTTCACTTCAGATACGTGTCCCGTAACTTGGGACCAGAACTAGAACCGAAAAGTTACCTTAAAAATGAAGAAACTGGAACCGTAACCTTTATAAAAAAATTAATTAATAAAAACTGTAGTCTTAATCGTAACCTTAATTATAAAAAAGCCGGACATACTTCGCACGATGGGGTGTACTTCGCCCGTGGGGGTGTTCTTCACACGTCGGGTGGGATTCTTTTGATGGGTGTATTGAATTTAATAAACGATAAATCATTTATTCAATAAAATAATTCTGAACGAAGAAAGTTAATAATATAAAAAATAAATGAAAAAAAAAATATTAAAAAAATGTCCAAATTTTTTTTTTTACATTTCCAAAATTTTCTTGCACCAAAATCTTTCTCATATTATTTTCTATCTATGTTTAAATTTTCATATAATTCGAATCAAAAAATTATGGTTTCCAAGTCGTTTTTTTTTTAAAAATATTTTTTAAAGAAAAAAAAAATAGAAGAATTGAGCAATTCAAAAAATGACCTCTCTAAAGTACAATTTAGATGCAAATCCGGTTTCAAAAAGTTACTGATCGAAACTTTTGGACAAGTATTTCCATACAAAAAGTTGTACACAGAAAAAAAATACACATCATTGTAAAAACACTAGCTTCTCCACTTCGTTCAGAATCTAAAAGATTAATTTCGGTTAGTAGTAATAAAATATCTGAATGTAACTCTAATGTTGTGAATAATTGTAATGTATAAATATCTATATATTTTTAAAGTTTTTGCAAGGGAAATACTTGCAAGGGATTAATTGTATCAATTTCTCCTATTCAGACTATATAATCTAAAATAAACATCTAATCGGGTGGCTTATCTATGATTAGTGGTTATTCTTTCGCTTTTTGAGTGGTTAGGTGGTTAGGCCCATGATACACTTAGTTTTTATTTTATTTGTTTCATTTTAGCATTAATTTTATCATACTGTTTAAATATTGGTAAATATGCTTTTGGGTTGTATATAAAAAAAAATACTTTTATAACCAATTTTATCGAATCTCATAAACTTTTTATCTAATTTGACTAACTTTAACAGTTTCAACTTTTAAAGGTATTTTTTATTTTTATTTATTTATTTATTTATTTTTTTGTGAGAGTGAGGGAGGAGGTTCAGATTAATTATTAATTGACAATTCATTGTTTGTTTACACGATATTTTCTTTGTTTTTACATTGATAAATATATATAAATATTTACATTAAATGTAATATGCCACATATTTCACAGTAATTTTTTAGAAAAAAATAAAGTTACGAGCTAACAGGTTGCACGCGAACGGCATGCACCCCTAATGACGACATAATGATGGAGATGATTAGGATAAGGAAGGGGGGGGAACTGTAGGGTGGTGTTAAGGTACGGTCGTTTAAATGTACGACAATCGCGTTGTATAGGCGTACAGTTACGAATGCGTCTACGCGCGTTAATTCGGAAGAAAGTTTCGAGCGCTGGTCGTGCGTATTAATTAACACCGAGAAAGAATCGTTACGCGGTGATTAATTAGTGCACGTAATTACACGCATACGGCTAGCGAGTAACACAACGCCCGGTAAACGCCGCGGCGTCGTCGTCATCGTGTGATATTGCGCCGAAAACGCGGGAGCGCGTAACGTAGTTATTACACACATTACCGCCGTTGTGCTGTATAATTATTGTTGTTGTTATTATTATTATTATTATTATTATGATTATAATTATTGTTATAATTGCTCGCGTCGTTTGTATGAGCAGGACGAGGAGGCGGCAGCCCGTTCTTGTAGCCAGTCCGCTATATGCTATACGCCATAGTGGCACCCGGTCGCGTACAAGCGTTTCGGGGGTCGAATTCGGCACCTAGCCGGAGGGCAGGAAATTTAGGCGACTGCCTTGGACCTCGCCTGTTCAAAAATTCTGAAGACCTTGCTCACCGTGTTTCCCAAAAACAACCGTTGAATAAATTTTTGATTTTGTTTCAAATTTTACTTCAACTTTAACAAGTGGCACGAAACAAAATATTAAATTAAATGAAAACCTGTAGATTGCATGTCGTAAATGGATATAATTTTAATTCAAGACCATATCCGAAAATTGAAAAGATAATTAAAAAAAATTAAAATAACGTTAAACCGACTTTGACGGGATTTAGACTGACCGATAGATTCTTCTAAATAAATGAAATTGAAGAATTAATTCTGTGTGTACGGGATAGTCATCGAAATGGCTGACTCGAATTCGGCATGATTTAGAGGGGTTAGTAAAAAACATTGGTAACCGTGACAACACTATATGATTTAAATAATTAAAATCAAAGAGTTTATTCAAAGTATACGGGCTGAATTGATTTTTATTGGCAAGTTTTGCGGACAACGAAGTACATGGTATAGAACTCGAAAACGTTTTTATAACATTATAAATTTCAAAAAAACTATTGAAATAAATAACGGAAAACGTAACGAAAAGCAGTAAATGCTAATTTTAAAATATTAATGAACACAACAGAACGATAAACGAAAATTTTGATAAATCAAAAATCAAAACAAAACGATAAACGAAAAATATAACATACCAGAGAATGAAAAAAGTCGTGAAACAAAAAACCATAGTAAAATAGCATTACTCATTTTTATTCTTTTTTACATATATTATATCTATAGAACTAATGTAATAAAAAAAAGCCGGACATACTTAACACGATGGGTGTATTTCGCACGACGGGTGGTATTCTCTTGACGGGCGTATTGAATTTTAAAGAAACGATAAATCATTTCTTCAGTAAAACGATTCTGTACAAAGGAAGTTAACAATAAAAAAAAAAAAATTTTCAAAAAATGTCCAAAATTTTTTTTCATATTTTCAAAATTTTTTTGCGCCAAAAATATTTTTTATAGGATTTTCT
>JAIPRM010006268.1:0-19002 GCA_025469315.1 Stegophylla sp. TES_Ste_2020 | reverse complement strand
TCAAAAAATGATGGTTTTCGAGTCGTTTTTGTCAAATTTTGGGTAGTTTTTTTCAAAAAAAACATTGAAAAATTGAGAAATTCGAAAAATGACCTCTTTAAAGTACAATCTAGAGGCGAATCGGGTTTCAAAAAGTTATTGATCGAAACTTTTGGACAAGTATTTCTTTACGAAAAGTTGTACACAGAAAAAAAAATAATAAACATCATTGTAAAATCCTAAGCTTCTTCGCTCAGCTCAGAATATAAAAAATGTTGCTATATTTACGCAATCTAAATTAAAATATAATGTAGTTCAAATAAAAGTATAGTAATCAAGAATTGTTTATTTTTATCATTTTTATAAAACTATTGACACTATTTTGCAATAAATTAAATGTCAGTCAACAAAAAATATATGTTACTTAGAATGTAGATGTATGTATACAAGTATAAAGTAGATAATAAATGTTGTTTACAAAGAATAACTATAATAGCAATTCAATTCATGTTGTCAGATTCGAAATTTGTTTCATTTACTTAAGATACATTTAATTTCAGTGTAAACTATAAAGTACACTGAATTTAAGTAAATATTGTAATACCTAACACTTTTAAAATGGGTATAATTATGATTCTTACTAATGTTTATTTAATTTTCAGTTTTAATGTGTTTGTGAATTCGTGGTATTCCAATTTATTGAATACTTAAACAAAATATTCCTTGATTAATAAAAATTAAGCATATTCACATACATTTAATACTGTTGGTAAATAACTAACTTAGTAAAAAGTTATGTCATACATATACGTATATATAATTAAATTTCGAAGTGTTGTAATACAATATTATTAAGCGGTATAATTGTGATATGACCTGTATAATGTACCATCTAGAGGCAAATCTGATTTCAAAAAGATGATGGTCGTCTTTTTTGGACAAGTATTTCCGTACGAAAGTGTTACAGAAAAAAATAATATCAAAATTTTCAAAAATTTCTTGCGCTAAATATTTCTCATATTATTGTCTATCTACGTTTAAGTTTTCATAACGTTTGGATCAGTAAAATAGTTTTTGAGTCTTTTTTGTCGAATTTTGTGTAGTTTTTCCCAAATATTGAGAAAACAATTGAGAATTTCAATTATATATTACACAATGTAATGTCTTTATTTTTGATTAAATTACCAAAGTCATTCTAATTAAAGAATTATAATGTTAGTAGCTTCATGCTCATTGTAATAATTATTCTTGTTAGTTTGCAGTGTTCCAAAATACGTTAATATTGGTATTTTAGAATAGTACATAGTTTAAGTTACTTATATACCTATTGATAATATTATAAATTATTATGTTTGTCTAATGTTTCAACATGTTTATGTAAAGGTAAAATTTTACTTTTTGTTATGCCAATTTATAACAATTCCATTTATTCAATATTTACTATAGTATTACTTTATACATTATAATAGTAAAATATATATTATTACATTATTCATATACATAAATATGCCAAATTTGATAAATTAATTATGACGTTTCAATTGTATTTTTCGGGATGGAAAGGGGTATGAAGCGTTTTTATACTATTACATTTTATTGGGGAATTGTAGTATGAAGTATTTTTATATATTTTTAAAGTTAAGAGATTATTACTCCCTTACTTTACTCATTCATATTATTGGAGTTAATCATTCCAACTACCTTTATACTTGTAAGCTTGTAATTTCGTTTGAGTCCATTTTTAAGTATTATAAAAGATTCAAAAACATAACGAAATTGATTATTAAAATAATGAAACACACTCAAACTCAATATAAAACTGACAATGTACGAGATAATATGACTGTATATTACACAAAATCATTTTATTGAAATGATTTTTTATCGTTTCTATAAGAATCAATATACATCGAACACGAGTAGGTATCCTACTTGAGAAGTGAAGTATAACCATTGCGATGTGAGTTGTATATATTTTTTTTTTTACTTAAATTTTAAGTATTCCTTAAGAACGCGTCGTATACAACTGGAGTTTGGTCGTTTAAATCTTGAACCAATAGAAAAAGTATATGTATTGTGTTCATAAAACGCGACATCGGTTTAAACTGTTTAAAGACACCTGGACAATAGGCCGCCGATTGAATACAATACCCACCGTTGGTATGCGAGCCGAACTAAGTGAATCGGCGGCAAAGGGATCGAAGGAATGCGGTGTTATAGTAGTGTTTAAAATGACAAAGGATGTACCGAAAGGAGGGTAACAGTTTTGGAACGAAAAGGGAGTGCAGGAGAGAGAGCTGAGGTGCTCAAGGGCATTGGCCGTCCACCGGCAACACCGACGTACACTCGTTTTGTGGCGCGGCCAGCGATGACGCGTCGGTTTCCCGCCAAACTGCCACGTCGTTACGTTGCCTACACTGAACCGGCTTCACTGCAGCTTAAAACCCTATCGGACCGTTGTACCGCGCTCGGGACGGCGTTGGTGAGTGGCGACCGCCGCCGCGGCTGCACCGGAACTCGAACACCAGCGGCGATCAGCGCTGCTGCGGCATCTACGCAACGGCGACGATGGCCTGTCGAGTGCCGACGCGCCGCCGTTACATTTTCTCTCTGAGCGCCTTGGGTTAGTCACGTCGTTTCACCACTCGCGGCTTTCATTTTATTGTCTGTCAATTTTTATTCCGTCACTTGAAACGCGACGGAAACGTGGTGATGTACCACAAAACCATTTTCAACGCCTCGAACTACAGTACTCTTCGTTTTTAATGTCTACGTCGACATTTTTTTGTAATTCATTTCTAAGTAAATTTTAATTAAAACATTTTCAAACTCGAAACGACGACGGAACCGAATTTCTAACGAAAGGCGGCTCTGACTTCGAACACGACGCCCCCCAATCGACGACGTGGTGGTTCGTGAACGGTGAGTAAACCGTACTGCGGCATTTTGCGGCGTACGATATATTATAATATATAAATATAATATATATATATATATATTATAATATATAAAATATATAATATTTTGTCGCATTCATATTTTTATATTTAATATCTATTGTGTTAACCGCGTTTCGCGCGCGTAATCGGCTCGTGCTGTGTGCGCGCGAAGATGCGACGACCGAGTAGTTGGCGCGTAATTTAACGTTGGTCTAAGTGTGAACGCGCCTCACGCTACCGCCCGCCACCCATTGACGACCCCGTTTCACCCATCTCGCGTTTTTTCTTGCACGACAAGAAAACGCACTACTACTACTACTACTACGGACGGCATTCCTATTATTTCAGTTAATTTTTTTTCAAATAAAATTATTTAAATATAATATGGTAGGTACTGGTATGCATCGCGCGGAATGAACTCTATGCCGTCGTCGTTCGATACGACGTGATTACGTCGTTTCAAGAGATTCCTAGTAAAAAAAAATAATAAAAATCGATATCGATATCTATTGCGTGCGCGCGCGCAACCCATATTGTAATGTACTTGTTGCTCCTTTATTACACCAGCCGTTACCATCGCCGACATGGGCATTACGACGTGTCCCCCGACGCTAATGTCTTAATTATTATTATTGTGATTATCATACGTGTTAACCGCGTTTTCGGCGGGGCCGACGGCATCTTGCGCCCGTCCGCCGCCGTCGTCGGGGTGTGGCGGCGCGCTAGAACAATTTTTTCAATAGTAGGTATTTGAAAGCGTTGCAAAAATTCCGTAGTCCTCCGAACCGACGCGCGTTTCGCATACGCCGCCGCCACTGTCGTCGTAGGGGGGGGGCGCCACCTCTACCACCGCTCGTCCGTTACACGACGAAAATTATTGATTCGTGCGGGAGCGGTGCGGTGGGAACACTGGCGCGACCTCTAGCGCGGCGGCGTACCCGCAGCAGTTCAGTGACCTCGGCACGTGTACCAGATGCCGCGGTCAGTCGTCCGTCCAATCGTTATCATCGTCGTTCGTTTTTTTTCGTTTTTTCGGGCGGCCGTCATGACGTGTTTCGAGGTGTATGTGTGTGAGTGAGTGTACGAGTTGACAGTGTGTGTGTGCGCGCGCGCGTCTACAGAGTGATTCACAAAAGAGGAGACGTCCCACCACACTTGTTCTCATTCATTCGCTTTCTCTCTCTCTCTCTCTCTCTCTCTCTCTCTCTCTACGGCCTTTTGTGCGTTTCCGAATATTATTATTATTATTATTATGAAACCGAATTAAATTTTTTGTTCGCCGGTGGTTTTTCTCCGCTTTCTATTATATTATCTCGTGCATTTATCCGTCTCGTAACAATAGCCTGCGACGTTCGTACGTTATAATAATATTACCGTTCACCTCTTTTTGTTCTTCGTGTGTATCTGCGGTGGCTGCTACGACGACGCACACTTACGCACGCGCTCTGTTCATACTTCATACACACACGCGCACACATACACACGACGCAGCCGCCCGCCCGCCCGCCGCCGCCGCCGTAACGGAAAACCGATTATTACGCAGGCGTACCAACAACAGTTGTCGAAAGCCCCCCCCCTCCCGTATATCCGACGTGTTGCCGTTCGGTGTTCTTCGGAAAACCCTATGTTTGACAGTTTTTCCATCCGTCACACAGGTATCACAGGTGGTGTGAAATGTTCTAGAAGGCTGCTTGGTGCTCACGTTTTCGCAGTCGTTTCACCTTCACTGAAATAAGTATTTATACCTACCTTTTTTTTTGAATAACGACAAATTATATTTTATTATTATTATCTTGGTTAAAAAATAATGTATACTGTTTAAGTTTTAATTGGCCTACCGTAATAATTGTTAGCATTTCGTATTCGAATAATTCATCCATCCATGTCCATATTTAGGTACCGTACTTGTTCTTTGTTAACTAGACATCATTCATCGCTGTACGCCTGTAATAATTATTATTTGTACAATTTCAACGTTTTAATTTGGCTTGTTATTATAACTAGTCGTGTATGATAAGTCAAAGTTCATCTCATTTATTTGAATCATTATAGTAATGCTTGGTTAAATTGTGGTTATTTACTATTGTGGATACGTTTATTGGTGATGTGTATTCTGAATAATATAAAATCCGAATTATAAAACCCCAGTACTCATTGATAACATTCATATCATAAATGAATGAAATTACTTTAAATTTTTCACGGTTTTATTCATTTATATAAATTTATTACACATGTGTTTATTATATGTGCATGAAAATATTTCTTTAATCTCTCGTTTCCGAAATATTACACTTGACGTGAACGTGTATATTATTTAACCATCATGTATGTTAAATATATTATTTTGAATGGCCTACTTGTAGACACACTCTTGTGCGTTCGGTAATGACCTAGATGAATAAACGACAGTATAATTATTATGAAAAAAAAAGAGTGGGACGACGTTTTCGTGTAAACATGTAAATCCGTTTTTAGCCGAAAACAATTACACTTTTGTTCGAAGGCAATGGTAGTGCAGTCGCGAAAACAGTTTGAAAAGTATAACAGTATATAGACATTATTGGTGGTCCGACCAAATTGTTAACATTATTTTATATTATATATTATATAATAATGTGTGATGTATTATAAATGTAAATGATGTACTTAGTTGTGTAATAGGTTTCTCGGTATTTTGCAAATCGCGTGTTTTAGATGGGGAAAAAAAAATTTGTCTACCGTTTTGTCCGTAATGTGTACATTTGTTCTACCTACTGCCCACTAGTGTTTGGATTGTATACGTATCCCTCTCCTACCTCTCTTTTTAATTACATTTCCATCTTTTTTTTACCACCTGCGATATTATGTTCATACATAGCTACGCTTTTCCCGCTCACAGAGGCTCTCGCGCAAGTACCTTTTTAATATTGTATTTCACGTTTTGCCATCCGTTTTTTTGTCGCCATCTTTCGTGCCGCCACCCGTATAACCCGATTAATGCGACACAAACAGGCGTTTAACATAATTATTATAATAATAATTCGTTCTACGTAATGACAATGTCACGACGCCAGTAGTAAGAGCGCCGCGGGCGTATTGGTGGTGGGAGGACGTCCCTCCCCCCCCCCGTTTTTCGGATGTTTGCTAAATTCTCATTTTGTTACGTCGACGGCGGCTGGTGATGAGTGTTGTAGCCCCATAGCATAGCCGCAGGGTTGTTGTAGGCCGTGGACGCGAAGAGGGGTAGTATTGGTATGTTTCGCATTATTATTATTTTTATTTAATGTATATTTACGCACGAACGATGACGGTGGCGCGCGTGCGCGTGCGTTCTTTTGTGCAGAGAAGAGGGTGATCGCGCGAGGTGGTGATGGTGTGCGGGCGGGCCAACGAGTTTGCGATCACGACGACGACGATGATGCGGTGGTGGTGGTGGTGGTGGTGTTTGCGTGCGGTGTGCTGCTATGGGAAAAGGTGAGGAGAGAGCGGAGCGCGTACACGAAAAAGGAGTGAAAGGAAAGAGGTATGTATGTTTCCATCGTATATTGCAATGTTGCCGTCGAGAGAAGAGAGAGAGAGAGAAAAAAACGAGGCGTTTTTATACGTGCGCACACTAGCTGCTGCTGCTGCTGCTGCTCTCTCTCGCATGTCTTCACCACTCTCCTCCGCTCCCCGCGTTTCCAAGTTCTGCGCAGTGACTTTGGCGCCCCCCTCTCCTCTGTTTCCACCAACGTCTCTCGTTCCATATTCTCTCCCCTGTTTCTCCTCGTATAACTTGTGGTGCGGAGGAGAGGGAGCACTCGTTATACGGGTACGGGGGATCCGTCGGTGGGGCACCGGGGGGGAGGGGGTTCTAGCGAGATCGATGTCGTCGTGTGTTGTTCGGCTTTGTTCGTTCGACCGAATCGACTTGACGGTGAGGAGGGGCGGTCCGGCCAATGGCAGCGAATCAAAAACATGGCCGTCGCGCAGCCGCCGCCGTCGTGCGCTCCACGCGCTCGTGCAAATACCGCCGCGTACCCGTGGCCCGGCCATCTGACGCGATATTCGCTTCAGTTCTCTCAGTCGCGTCGTACGTTGTTTCTCCGCCGTTTTCGCCAATATTCTAAACACTTCTCTTTTTTTTTTTTTTTTTTTTTTTTTAATATAATATCTGTCAGTCAGTCATTTTTATTTTTTTATTATTATTAATAAAACACTTTAACAGTCATTGTTTTTTTTTTTTTTTTTTTTTTTCTATCATAAACTTTTGGTTTGTTTGATTTGCGATTATTGGCATCTCGTCGGACGTTTATCAACCTCGCTGCTCGAGACTTGGAGAGTTTTCGCGCCGTTTGCAGTCGTGTAAAATAATTTTTTTAAATATCATTATATATTTTATTTCAAACTTAAAATATCACTGCAAAATGAGAGTGTTTCACTCTATTACTAATACGCATTGAAAAGACAAGACAACTGCTCAACGGGACACGGTTAAGAGTCTTATGTGTATGTAAAGTCAGGTGATATAAATATTATTTGTTTATTATATGATATATTATTATATACTATGTATTAAATTTTTTCTTCTAGCACTTATATAATATTATATTACGATACTACTTTTGTTTTATTTTTTTTTAATTACTTTTTTGTCGCATCGACTGTACTTAAGAGTAAAGTAAAAATACGCGTAAAATTAATCGCGAATTTCCAATCTCGCAACATAGATTTCATCACCGCATTTTCAACACATTATACAGTTTAGGCACGATTTCTTTGTAAACGAGAGACTGTAGGAATGCTGCGCAAAAGAATAAAAAAAAAAAAATTAGTAATCATAATAATTATGCTCCGTATTTCTGCTGCGTACGTATTACTGGCCCCGTGGTGGGGGAATTGGCGCGAGGTCAAAGTTAGTTGTTTTTTAATCGCGCGTAGGCTAGCGTGTTCGGCGAAATAAGTGTTCGTTAAGCGTGTATATTATATCATTGTATGTTTCTGCATAGCGAAGAGAATTTCAACATTTTTTCCCCGTTTTACTCTGCTGCGTCGCTTTCCTCTCCTTTCCGCTGGCCGTCCCCTCTATCGTTCTTCCCGTGACCTCGCACATACACACACGCACATAAAATATAATATATACCTACGTCCGATGACGCCATTTTTTTACTTCGCATTCCATTATTCGTTAGTTATATTATACGCCTATATCAAAGTATTTTGCTGTGGCCGCCGTGTATTATTCAGTTGTTTTATATTACTATTGTTATTGTTAATTTTTTTTTCTTTACTCGTATTTATATTAGTTTTATTAATTTTTATCCTGTAAATTAGTGCGTGCGCATATTTGATATGCATCACGTATATAACATGTATAAGTTTAACACTTACTATTTTATGTGACTGGCTCGTGTGTAAAAATGGCAATGAGGTTGGTTCACTATAATAACTCCGCTGTGATAAATCATAGGAATAAAAATAAAACCTATATGTGGTTCATTTTTTTTTTCCATTGAAATTATGCTTGTAATAAAATTGTATGTACAGTTTTCTTTTTTCATGTGATAGGTACATTTTTTTTTTATGAACCACACGAAAATACATCCGCTGCTGAAGAAGATATCATTTATCGGAAGGGAATATGTCGGGGAGAGTTAACAGGCTTTGGCTGTTGATTTATTAGTCAGTCTTTTTCTCTCTCCTATTTACCCACCGAAAATTTCTACAATGAATTTCTTATGCATAATTATTTTGTGATTGTAAGTTTTCCATATGAAATAGTTATGATAAATAACATTAGGTACAATTATTAGTTTTTAAGTGTTTTTATCTCTTATGAGTTATGTACAGTTATTTGAATAGGTATAAATGATTTTTAAGTGCAGTGTTTAAATTCTAACCTTTTGTGTAGCAAATATCACAATTAGATATTATACTGTATACATTAAAAGAAAATATTCTCAGTAAATTTAATTGTTTGTTCATTAGAAATTATTGTAATTGTATTTTTATAGGTTTAGTTGAATTAAATACATGTTATAAGTTTTTATTTTATCCTATATTATATATTTCGATTTTAAATGTATGTATGTACATATAGATTAATTCATTTTAGTTTTGGTTACTTAATAATAATTCATTAGATATTATGAACAATGCTTTTAATTTTGGATTTTTGTGTTTCTAATATGTCTTTGACAAATAGTATTTTTATTTATTTAAAAAATAAACCATCTTTGTCAAACATTTTTTAATCTATAGTTTGTAGTATAATACATAAATATTTATTGTACCTATATTATAATAAATATCACTGGATTATGAACACACAAACTCTGATGTTTAAATACATTAATCATTAAATGTTTTAAAAGTAGTTGGATATTAAAACTAGACTAAACTTACCTCTTAAGTATAAAATAATATAACATATTCATTATTGTAATCTCATTTTATTTAGGTACCTATTTTAATATCTTTTTCATGATCAAAACTAAATTTTAAATAAATTAATAATTTTTTATAATTTCAGCATAATATAATAATTTGCAGATAACTAGATAATATTTAAACTTTGATCTTATTATAAAATTTTTGATTATTATAAATGTTTTTGAATAATATATCTTCACAATGCCTCCTTTAATAAATGACTAGGAAAATGTGCCTGTTTACATCATAGTAAAATCTTTGATTAGTGAACACTTGTCATTAAAATTTTGTTCTATTTAGAGGTCTACTATATTCAGAAGAGTGAAAACTGAGTTTTCATTTATTGAAAAGTGTCCATTATTTGAGGTATTCAAAAAGGAAGGTATTATAGTGTATATTATAATATATTATGTACTTACATGACTATATATACTTGTTTCATTGATGTATTATGTATCTATTAATAAAGTACATACATTTATAATTTCTTCATATAAGGTAAGAACAGAATGCAACAATGTACCTATAAATATAATTTGTATGTAGTGTACCTATACTATATATACATCAATTGTTGATTACTATAAATAGTCTATACACAATAATAATTCTTGAATGGATGGTTTCAATTTGCTCTACTCCTTGACTTTAATTGAAAATTTTCTTATAATTATTAGTTTGTTTTAGATACTCACCATTTGTACCAGTAAATATGCATCAAAAGTTACATAACAACTATACTCATAGATAGAAGTACCAATATATAGTGTACTTTCGATTGATTATCCATGGAATCATCTACTTACCTATATGTATACAAAAAAATATTTATTGTATCTTTCCATTATAAATCATTACAGGTTTAATTGGGTTGTGAATTTGTGATAGCCAATAACTCGATAAAATACAATACAATACAATAAATAATACAATAAAATACAATACACTTGTTTAATATTAATACATATATATTTATTATATTAATAAATATTTTTTCGCACATAAATAGTTTATAATTTTTATTAATTTTTCATTATACGTACATGTACATTTTTTTTAATAATATGTAATAATAATTTTCAATTTCAAATTTATTTTTTATTATAAAATTTAATTTTGCGGATTATCCGCGGTATTCGTTTATCCTTGGATGTCCTGCCATCCTATTCCATGGATAATCAAGAGTACACACTATATTTCAACAATTATTCAATCTGTACAAATTAAAAATATTATAAATATAATATAAAATGTACCTTTGTATAGAAATACTTAGGTGTCCATAAGTTTTGACCAGCTGCTTTTGAATATAAAATTTTAGAAGGTCATATTACAAAATTCTTAATAGTTTCTCCTAAATTTGGGAAAAACTAGCCAAAATTTGATAATATTATTTTCAAAACTTTTTTTTTATAATCAAATTTTTATGAAAATCAAAATATGGATGAATAAAAATGAATGATGAAAAATGGAAAATATTTTGGTGACGTAAAATTATTCTTAAAATGTGAAAACATATTTTTTCACTATCTACTCTGGTAATTTTTTTTTTTCGTTTTCAGTTAATAGTGGGATATAAAAACTGTCTAAGTAAAAACACATATTTTGTAATAATTATAAACTTTATAATTTTTTACGTAAAATTGTTTTCTACATACTGAAGCTCAGAATTATATTCAGAATTATTTTATTGAAGAAATTATTTATTCTTTCTTTAAAATTTAATACACCCACCATGTCTTTCCTGACAGGCGAAGTATGTCTGGCCTATTTGTTTTATAATTTCTTAAAATAAATTAAGGCAGTAAATTAGGTATCAAGTATCATCAAAAACTAAATGCACACAAAGCAGTCAGTTAAGCATTATTATAATAGTTAGTGTTTATTTTTATGTTTGGTTATTATAGCAACAAAATTGGTGTATATACTATATTAAAGTATTTCAAAAACATCTCTGACAATTAAAATTATTATTATTATTATAAAATTTACAAAATTATATACAAAATAGTTTTCTCATCTGAGAATAAAAAAAATATTTTCCTGACATTTTCCTAGACATATCTTAAGATTTTCTTATCAAATTGAGAAATTTATCCCCCTGGACCATTTCATTCCATTATTATCTTTCGAATCGTCCATCATTTGTATTCCGACATTTAATGCATTATTTTATTTCTACTTTCAAATTTATGTTGGAATCCTACAGAAAATCACTTTCATTATAACATAATATTCATTACAAATAATAACGGATGCATAAAATATTTTAATTTCCGCATACATTGATAACAACCATCTTGAGCGTAAATTACATTGTTATTTAGCATTCCAACAAACTTCCAAGATGCACATCTTGATAATATTGAAAAAAAGGTAGTCATTGACGAAAAATGTTATTTTCTAAGAAATAGTATCTCACTCTTATCTAAGAGGAATAATAACCCAGTTGAAACTCTAAGTATATCTAACTGGCCTGATTCTGGGCAATTTTTTACCTGCACTGTAGCCATTTAAGGTAAAGAATTCTAGAAAATTCCTCCTGAAGTTTATAAAGAGACGCTGGTGTTGGGACTATTCAATTCTGATAATTAGCGACACGTTACTTCCTGGGCTCTGTCACTGAACAGCCTTCTTCCCCTCATAAATATTTGTATTTTTACATAATTTTACATCATAATAATTTAAGCATAAATATGAAATTTAAGTGCTTTTTTTTATGGAAAATGGCTCCTTGGTTCTATAAAAAACCCTTTTCAAATAGCTGTCATATATATATATATATATATTATATACATATATACAATTTGTTTAAAGTGTATATTTTTGTCCATAGTTTTGTTTGGAAAAGTTATTTTAATTATGCATAGGTAATAATACTCAGCAATAAATTGTCTTTATATAGGGGGATTTATTAAGTATGTTACCATTTTTGGTTACCATTGTTGTTTTCCTTAACTTTTTTTTACGTCTAGTGGTGATACAAACTTTTCGAATTGTATCTCTCTATTTTAACTACGAAATTTCATTCATGCAGATAATTTTTCTGTGAATTTTGATGGATTGAAATCAAAATTCGAAGGATTAGTTTTTGAATTATTTAAATTTAAATACTAAGGATAATAGTCACTTGAACACATATTTAGTTTCTTATATGGTATTTCATTATTATGAATCTATATAATTAACCTTTTATCAGAAATATTTAGTCAGAATGAAGGTTCATAATTTTTAGTTATCCTTAATTTATAATGAGTGAAATAATGTACTTAGGGGGTCTGTTAATTATTTGAGGTATTCAAGGGAGGAAGGGGTCAAGCCAAATCTCACTCACGTGTGGAGAGTGGGAGAGGGAGATTTCAGCAAATATAACATATGTTTTTTTCTGCAAGAAAATGAAAAATTGAGAGAAAACTGGGTAGTAAAGTAAGCAAAGTAAATAGTTAGTTTAAATTAAGTATTGTGTTTTTTTCACTAAAGTTAGCTTAATCCTACATAATTAAATATTTATCTTGGTTATGCGAATGCCACAATTATTGAAAAAATCTCACGTGAGATTAAGGGGTGGTTGAGCCAAATATCACCAGGAGGGAGGGAGTTCGAAAAATCACCAAAATTGCTTCACGTAGTTAATGAACGTCCCCTTATAAGTAATTTATTGTGTACCTATTATGTACTGTACCATAAGATTCAAAAATCGCTTGTTCGAATTTTGATTTCAATGCATTAAATTTCATAGAAAAATGACCTGGATAAAATTCTATAGTTAAAATAAGGGACATGAAAAAAAAAAAAAATTTTAAGAAAAATCTAGTTTTTATAGTATGTAACTTAACTCAAAAAAATCCAAATTTTCGCATTTTTAGGGCCATAAAAGAGGGTGAAAATGCTTAATGATGCACCATGTATATTATGAATATGATACATACTTGTAAGTACCTGCCTCATTCAAATTAATATTTTTAAACTTAAAAACCAATTGAACTATTAGATTTTTTTTCTAAAAACATTTTTTTCAGTACCTAATTATTTTCTATTTTATTAATTTTTACTTATAATCTATTATAAATCCATATTTTAACCTTCCCTATATTGAGAGTTGTAATTTATTAGTTAAGAATATAAAAATATGAATTTATTATAGCTTTTCGTACTTTTAAGGTTATTTTAAAAATTATAAAAAAAATAACCTATTTGGAAATTAATTTGAGGTTCAACTAAATTAATGTTTGTTATTATCATTAATGTATTACACTTTTGAAAATAAATTTTATGGAATAATAATGATTTTAATTATACATACGCCTTAAAGTATATACGAGTAGATAGTGTATTTTAAAATATTTGTTATTAGTGCATACTAGTTAAGAGTAAATAGTAATTAATCTCCGAGTCATCTTGGTCAAATTTTGAGTACTTTTTCCGAAATTTTTTTGAAGAAAATAAAGAATTTCGAAAAATACCATCTCGGGGCAGATTCAGTTTCAAAAAGAAGGTGGATGAAAGTTTTGGGCAACTATTTCTATACAAAAACGTGTACACATAAAAAAAAATAGGAAAAAATCATCATTGTAAAAACACTATCTTTTTTTGCTTTACTCGGAATGTAAAATATATACATCAGCTTTTGTAGTACTTATTTTATTTTACATTATAAATTCATTCGAAATATTGAATGAATAAAAACATGAAGTTAGGAATAATAATGAAAAACTAATTTAATTTGTGAACTCGTTTTCTAGTACCTAGATATACCTTTTTTTTGGTGATCTGCATAGTTGAAACATTGAAACTTTTAATATTTAATGCCCGGCTATATAACTAAATTCAACAATACTAATTATATTATTTGAATGATGGTTATCAGAAAGTTATTTTGTGGAGATTGTGAATTATTATTAAGCTATATAAATAGGAGTAATATATAATGTACCTACATACAATAAAAATAATATTTATAATATTATATAAATACACAATATGATGATTTTTTCGCCGTAAAATTTTAAATTTCGTTCTCGGAATGTTTAAGTCACTATAAAAACTATATGTTTTCCATAACTCATTTTTTTCATTTCATTTTAAGGATGTCTTACGGAGATATCGACCCTCCTATTTTAACTATAGAATTTTATTTAGTTGATTTTTCTGTGAATTTTGATGTATTGAAATCGAAATTCGAACGAGTAGTTTATATTTTACAACATTACGAATTAATCTGATGTTAGCTGGTAAAATCATTGATTCATAATAATTACGTAATTTGTTGGTAACTAAAAATATATGTACTCAAGAAAATATTTTCCTATTACTTCAATTTGAATAATTCAAAAATTTCTTGTTAAGATTTTGATTTCAATACTTCAAAATTCATTGAAAAATTACCTGAATATAATTGTGTTATTAAAATAGGGGGTTGCCATCTGAAATAAAAATTTATATCTCCAAGTGACGTCCTGAAGGTATTTTTTTACAGTAACTTAAACATTCCATAAAAAAAATTATTCCATTTTTATGGCCGAAAAAGGAGGGTGGGCACGCTTAAAAATCACCCTGCATATAAAAATATTATATTTATTTCGATATTGATGAAAGCAGAATTTATTTTTGTTCGATCTTTGAAAAAAATCCCCCCCTCCCCCTCAGGATTGAAAATCTAACAACGCCTTTGTTCATATAGTGGTAAATGGGGGGGGAGTACAATGTATGTGTATAGTACAGTAGTAGTGAGGGATGTTTATGGCTGGGGTGTGAGCAGTTAAATTGGCCCTGTAGTACGATCGAAAAATCCAACATGGCGGCTACAGATAACCGTGTACATAATGACCATCTCAACCGTGATGGGCGTGTACACAATACTGTCCCTTGTACACCGAGTGTCTGAAACGACCCGTTTATTTTTATTTCTCCATTTTCTGGTTTGTCCATGCTTTCGTTTGAATATCAACCCCCCCGTTATGTGCAATGTATTTTTTTTAAATTATTGGAGGCAATAATATATTGTATAATGTACTCATGTAAAAACTAAATTTTAAGGAAGTTATAAGGGGTATAGTTATTTGTGTGTTATTATGCTTTGTATAAAACCATATTTTTAACTATATAGAACATTAAATATTATTATGGAGTTTGATTGATGCTTATTAATTTAATTTAATTTTTTTTTTTTAATCGTGTATAATTTAATGCACATCTGATGTTTACATTATAGTGGAGACACAACATTTGTATATTATAATGATGTTTCTTTTTTCTTTATTTTTTTCTATCAAACACTTATTCGTATGGAATCACTTGTCGAAAAGTTTCGACCAGCAACTTTCTGAGAATCACAAATTGCCTCAAGATAGTACTTTTGAGAGGGAATTTTTCAGAATATTTAATTATTTTCTCAAACCAAAATTAAAAAAAAAACTTAAAAACTTTCTTTTTTTAATCTAAACTTTGTGAAAATTTAAATATAGATACTTGAGTGGAGGATAATATTTCATTATTTCAATTTTCGAAATTCAAATTATGGGAAGATTCAGATGTGAATACATTCAAGGCCAATAAGCAATAAATCTTCACCTACACATGATTTTTAAATCATATATTTCAACCAATAATAATTTTAATATACGTATGACAATTTATCTGTGCCTGCTTGCTTGCTGTTTTAAGCATGAAACGTGTTTTGAAGGTCGAATAAATATTTAAAAGGCTATCGATCGTTAAACTTTTTAGATCTGTGAAGTTTAAAAATACTTAAAACAGTGTTTAGACGTTAACTATTATATTTTCAAAATATTCATCTATGAAAGTAATCATCTTTTTGATTCTAATTCAATATTTTTCTTAATAATAGTAATATAATATTATATTTATCTCATCATGATTAAATATGGATTTTAAAATATATAAATCGTTTTATTGTTTCAAAATATACTTGATGAAAACTGTATAGATGTAAAAATGTAAAATTGCTGCTATAAGAAAATAAATTGTTTGAATTTGCATTGGTAAACAATTTTAGGTAAATTCCTTTCAATCAAAAAGGTTGGAATTACGATTTATAATAAAATTATATTACTACAGCAAAATGATTAAACTTATTCTGACTCTTCGTTCCATCTTGTCATTTATCTTGTTATATAGGTAAAAAATATGTCCACTCGTATTTGAGTGACCACGTCTTGTTTTTCCAGCGTGTAGTAAGATATTGTTTAACACTGTTTTATATTTACCAACATTACAAACAACCATTTGTGCCCGATGTTCTTCCCTGTATCATAGGCGATATGTGTGCATCTTTGGAGCATTGTAATTTATGAGTAATAAGTAAATAGTTTTATCTACTTTTGGTATTGATCTTTATATTTCTTTCACGTGCTTATTAAATTGTATGCATATTGATCTACGATAGATGATAAGTTCTGGGTTGGTATGACTTGTAAGTAAGTCTGCATAATATATTTAAGTTACATATTATATTCTAAATAGTTAAGAAAGAACGAATACAAAACTAACTAAAGTTGTTCTCAACAAGTATTTGTTAAGTAATTTGCAAAGTATGCATAATTGTAGCAACTAGTTTATTATTATAAAAGTATTTTTGTTGATAGTAATGTAATAATTTAATATGAAATGAAATATTTAGAAATTACTTTAAAAGCATCGTACATCTTTATTATAAAAGATGATATTCATTATAATGAAGATGTATATAATCGCTTACTTGTTCCATATATCAGAGTTAAGCCAATGAATTTATTTAAAAAAAAAAAAATACTCTTTTCGATTAAAATTTTTCTTTGGGTCTTAATTATACAACTATTTGATATAACTTAAGGTTTTTTTAAATAACGGCGAATATAATATGAAAAACTATAATTTATCAGTAATTAGTAATAGCAATTATTATAGTTAATTATTTAAGTTTATAGCGAGTGTGATGACGGTTGACAATAATAATTGTAATATTAATATGGAGAGGTTTTTCAAATAGCTAATAATAATAGGTATACTATTAAATGATGGATGTATTTTATTGTCAAACAAAATATTAACTGTATCCATGCAGAAGTTTATATATTCTTATAATATTATATTATTGTAGTTGTCAGTAGAGTCATTACGTCATATTGTAAGCGCATATTTATAAAAATAAAACATTGACATTCAAAAGTAAGAATAAAAATGTTTTGTTCTTACCAATCTAGTTTAAGATCGTTTTTAACGAATTAATTTTGCATTAACATGCAAAACAGGATTTAGCTAATATAATATGTATAATATACTTCACTTTTACGTCTTAAGTATGCTATAACAATTTTTTTTTTTTTGCGTTTTGTTGTTAACCTGACTGTAGTAAGTAAAAAAAAGAAAAGTAAAGTAAACTTAAGTACAGCTATGATAAATTAAGTGAAGTCAATTAAAGTAAAGCAAAGATAAGTAAAGTATTTGTACAAGAAAGCCGGATATCGCATCACGGGTATTCTTTGTTCTTCGATCAGATACTCTTTGTTGGGTGTGTAGAATATTAAAGAAACGATAAATCATTTCTTCAATAATACGATCAAAATTAGTGACCCTCTTAATTATTATTATAAAGTGGAGTACTTATATAATAATTTACTGTACATAATTCCAAATAAACTGGAAACTAATTCAGACATTTCGAGACCATCTAAGATGCGTGTATAACAATGCTTTAGCCGGGTTTCCGTTGTTAAATAAAAATCGTATATTTCATGAAGAAAATCTGAATGGCCATGGTTTAATCTGTCCTCTATATAAGGGCATATGGCGTTGAGCTAGTGTCTAATTCGCCAATGTTGAGAAACTAATGACGTCATTGTCCGTTGACGCGTTGTTCTTCAGCATTATTTAAAATATACAATGTACATCATGGACTATTTTGATATTTGATTTATAAATATAGCAGTTTTAAATAAATACTGCTGCGCTAAAAAGTGCTTGTTTTGATTGTAGGACTACAACACTACTCAAAGCCCCCTCAGATTTTTTGAAAAGTGCATAAGGTTAGTGCTTTTTTTTGAAATGGGGGGGGGGCTAAATCAATCGAATAAATATGTTTCCCTAAAATTCTATCCTTGTTACGCCATTGTCAAGCTATGTTATTAAGCATAGCAATATTATTCAAATTATAAATTATAATTTTACACTCAGATTATTACAAACAGGCTCCGATTGTTAATGCAAATATCAATTTTGATTATTATGAAAATCATTGGCATTTCTAATTCCAATAATATGCAATATATAATAACTACTTGATTATTATTGCTCCCTTTTAATCTGAAATTATTGTTTTTTTTTTTTTATTACTTTAATAATTTTAGCTATGAAGCTACTTGAATTTATTGTCCAAATTAAATTCGCTTCAGTGTAGTGTTGTGATGTTGATTGAATACAATATCATATTATTAGTTATCTATTTAAAAGTTTAAAAATCATACAATTTTACAATTTGCTGTTTATAATAATAATAACTACTGACTTTCCAATTAATTTATATACTGTATATATATGCATAGGGGTATTAAAAAAAAATAAAGCCGAACATACTTCGCACGACGGGTGGTATTCTTTTGACGGGCGTATTAAATTTTAAAGAAACGATAAATCATTTCTTCAGTAAAACGATTCTGAACGAAGGAAGTTAATAATATAAGAAAAAAAAATGTCC
>JAIPRM010006266.1:0-19005 GCA_025469315.1 Stegophylla sp. TES_Ste_2020 | reverse complement strand
CGAAACTTTTGGACAAGTATTTCTATACGAAAAAGTGTTAACAGAAAAAAAAAAAATAAATAAAAAAAATAAAAAAAATAAACATCATTGTAAAAACACTAGCTTCTTCACTTTGTTCAGAATCCAAAAGCAAAATAAAGTCGTCTCGTGAATTTTATTCTAAGTGGTATAAATCGAATTTGTAGCTCTGACGTAGCTTCGTTTTAGAGCGATATAGAAAAGAAAATAGCAAATTCCTTCAAAATCCGCACTCTAATGATTATAATATTATAAATATGTTAAAAACATTTTTTTTTTTTTTTAAATTTCCATAAATATGGTTTAAGTGGGGCGGAGTGGGGGACGGTGTCCAGACACCCAAAACACCCCCTCGGTTGCGCCACTGCTGAACTCGGTGGTGTA
The DNA here is from genome assembly GCA_025469315.1 of Stegophylla sp. TES_Ste_2020. Taxonomy (NCBI): domain Eukaryota; kingdom Metazoa; phylum Arthropoda; class Insecta; order Hemiptera; family Aphididae; genus Stegophylla; species Stegophylla sp. TES_Ste_2020. Next base: position 18,603 of record JAIPRM010006266.1, on the reverse strand, counting down.
CTGCATAATATCGTCGTGTTACCACCGCTTTCGCAGTGAAATCTACCACGTTTGCCGTTGGTGTGTCGTCCCTCCGCTCGTCTCGCGTTTATATTACATACCTGTTCCATCACCACATATATTGCTCGTCGTACACACGAGGAGTTGCGTTTAACAGCCTGTGCACTCAAGATTTATGCGACATAAAATATAAAATTCATAGCGAACCTTCTTCATCACGTCACGGCACTATAGGTTGCAGCAGCTCTACCTGATCGTTTTAATTTGGAATCTTGTTACGCGACGAGATCTTACATCACACAGACGGTCAAATGTTTTAATTTATCATGTATGAGTTTATTCGCACACACACACACGCGCGCGCGCGCGCTCCCAAGCGTTAATTATATAAACCGGTGTCTTCCGAGAGACTCGTTCGGGGGGTTAAATTAGTCCGATGTGTTAAATTAATCAACGTTAATTTCGCATGAAAAAAAAAAAAAACGCTGTTTGTTTTTGTGTTCGTATGCGCAGAAATGTGTGTCAAAAATGTGTTCAACACGCAGAAATTATTTTAGGGGCTGTGAATGAAAAATGCGTTAAAAAAAAAGCACCTTAAGAAACGCGTTTAAAATGTCAAAAAATGCGACGAAAATCCACTTCTAATGCCGCCTAAAATTGTCTTATGTAAAACGCACTAAACTACACTTGGAATATTGTTTTTAAACGAGCTGTACTTAACGATTTGAAAAATTCGAGAATTTTTGTCCCTTTATTAGTAGTAAGAAAATTTTGTTACACCCTTACATAGCTTGCGTAAAATATGATTTTATAATGTATAAATTATAAAGTGAGTACTTCGCTCGTCGGTGGCATACTCTTGACGGGTGTATTGAATTTTAAAGAACCGATAAATCATTTCTTCGATAAATAGGATTCTGAACGAAGAAAGTTAATAATTTAAAAAAGTATTCGCTCGTCGGGTCAGATACTCTTTGGTGGGTGTGTAGAATTTTAAAGAAACGATAAATTATTTCTTCAATAAGACGATTCTGAACGAAAGAAGTTAATATAATATAAAGAACAATAATAGTCGTCGTTTTCAACACATTCACCAAGAGTATCTGACCCGAAGAGCGAAGAATATCCGTGGTGCGAAGCATGTCCGGCTTTCTTGTCAATGTTTCACATTACTTTACTTTGCTTTGCTTTACTTTACTTTACTTTACATTACTTTACTTTTTTTTATCTAATATATAAAGGAAAAAATAATTTTAAAAAATTTCCAAAATTGTTTTTAAAAAATTTTCCAAATTTTCTTGCGCCAAAATGTTTCTCAAATTATTGTCTATCTATGTTTAAATTTTTATTAAGTTCGGATCGAAAAATGATGGTTTCCGAGTCTTTTTTGTCAAATTTTGGGTAGTTTTTTACAAAAAATTGAAGAATCGGGAAATTTAAAAAAGGGCTTCTCTAAAGTACCAATTAGAGGCAAATCTGGTTTCAAAAAGTTACTGATCGAAACAATATAAAAACTGATCGAAAAGTATATCTATAAGAAAAAGTGTTTACAAAAAAAGGAAGAAAAAAAAACATCATTGTAAAAACGCTTCGTTCAGAATCTAAAATATGCGCATAAAGATGTTAATAATTGTATTATTTAACATCCATGACACGTTAAACAAAAAAATTCATTTGATTCCGTCAACGGGATATTCGTCGTTAGCGGTCAGAGTGAAATCTAAATCGTCGTCGTTTGAATTGTTATAAATTTTTTCGGTGACCAGTAAAACCATGACCTGTAAAACGCATAGAACACCCAACGAACGAACAAATTCTGATACACGACGAGATCGTATACGTTCACCGTGTTTTCGGCGATGTCAATTCGCACGTGGCGTAAAGTCTTACTTTCTCCGTGCCATTTGATACGTATTCCGTCTGCTAATGATTTCATCCCATTCGCACTGTAGTTTCCGGTCGATTCCGGTTCGATTGAATACGACCGATTTTTATCCACTCGGGTACTATCGTTATCGAAGTCATGGATACGAGATAAGTTATCACTTACCTGTTTAGAGAACGTTTTAATATAATCTTAACGCGTTTTCGACACGACGCGCGACAAAGACATTTTTCAGCGGTTGTATTTGACGGCATACATCGCGTACGTCTTTATAGACATCATCGCGAACCGTTAACCGCGCGCAGTGACGAATTCGACAGTTGTCCGGCAGATTCATAATAAAGTCTTCGCTCCGTTTCAATCGTTCTTGTTTTGCAGAACGTAAATTATTTTTTTCAAATCTTTTCGCACCGTTATTATTGTCAACATCGAACGCATTGTTCAAATGAATAATGGCGGCCAACACGATGTCTCGAAGATCTCTGTCGTTTTGTAAATAATCGATTGTATGCCGTTTGTCATATTTGTAGAGTAACATATATTCATAAACGATTCGTACCCTTTGCGAATTTCTTTGTAGCAAACCGTCTTTTTGCCTTTACTCGATAAACATTCGTCGTACATAGCTTCTATATTTTCCTATCACGGCCTATTTATCGAACTTAAACGCGCATGACGTATAAATTACTTTTCACTAACTCTCCCGATTTCAAAAAGTCGGGCAAGGAAAATAAATGTAATTTCTGACACCAATAGCTATAGTAATCGTATTATATATTTTTTTTAATTGTTATAACAGGAAAATATTATGTTAGTCATTATTTTACTAATATAAAAATATAATGGTTTTTTTTTTTTCTGGACCTCATTTAAATTACTCGCCGACCCCCGCTCTAGATCATTACATAAAATAATCTGAAGTCTCTAATACTATTTCATAATTAATAATAACATCATTAAATTATTTGATATTATTTATTGCATTATATGACTCGTATTCTATTGTTCGTTCGACGGCCAATCGAAATTCGTCTATTCTTCTCTCCCTCCTTCTCCCTTCATACACTCACAAAATTAATAAATATAAACTAAACGCGAATTTTTTACCCGATAAATAAAATTATATTAAAAAATTATTCTTTTGGTCATAAGTTGTAGGTTAGATACTGATTTTGTATGAACGTGTGTTGGCAAGAGTATGTGTGTGTGTGTGTGTGTGTGTGTTTGTGTGTGGGCACGCGATAGTCATCTGTATCGATCGATTCGGCGCTATTATGTGACTTTACGAGGCGTTTCTCGCCCTCCGGTGTTGACTAATTATTATTACCGTTGACGCGGCGTCATCACCACCGCCGAGTAAATGAGAGGTAGACGCGACGTTTTTGCCACGTTTTATATTATTATTATTGACATTTATATTGTCAAAGAGTCTCGCGGGCTGCGGTGTCAAGCACTCGCGGTCTGAAGAACGTCCTGCGGCGAAGACACCAAATTTAATGACTAGAGCTTGGGGGGGGGACTTATAGGAGTTAGCATGTTTTTCAAAAATCATTCAAAACATAGCTAAACAATGTAGAAATGCGTTTCATAACACTAGGAGTTTGATGCAGTTCTCTTTAATTTGAATATTTTGTATATTTAGCTCTTTTTTCGATATAATAAGTGCATAATTTAGCTTAAAAAGAATAAAGATTTTTCAAAAAAAATTCATAAATAATAGAAGAAGAATTAATACATAATACACATTATAATATATAATGCAATACAATTTTTAAATATTTTGAGTTTTTACAGTAAAATTAATGTTTTATAAGAGATTATTTTAGCATTTTTGCATATTTTTATAGCATATTTGGTACATTTTTATAGCATTAATGCATGCATATTTTAATTTTTTTTTAGAACCATAAGTCCCTAGCCCTAGTCATGACTCTACACGAAATCGTTCTGAGTCTATTTCAAGCGAGCGATAGGCGATTTAAATCGACTGAACCTTTGCTTAGAATCGTTTTATTGAAGAACTGATTTATCGTTTCTAAAAAATGTAATACACTCAACAAGATTATCACACCCGAGGAGCCCAAGGAGACCCACGGTAGTATGTGTCTGGCTTTTTGCTTTTTTTTGCAAACAATAATTTATAATATTTATAATTGATTTTTAATTCGTACATGACGATTTTTCATTTTCTAAAAATGGAATAATACACACTATTATGGTTTTATTAAGGAGCAGCTTTTCATAGGAATTTTATTATTTTCCGGAAGCTTTAAAACAATGCTTATGAAGCACACACGAAATTAATGTCATAGAATTGAAAAGTTGAAACTTCTTTTTGTATTTTTTTTTTTTTAACCATTTTCAATCAAATAAAATCACCTATTTTCGACATTTTCAAAGCAATTTTTCAGAGTAAATTTTTTAAATCAGACTTTGATTTTTCTTTGTTTTAATCTCGCACCCCCACTCCACTTCCAAAAAATAAACGTCTGCGGTCGCCTATGACCCCGCACGTTTTCGCGAGTTCTGCTCTTCATCCCCCACTCCCTCCGAGACTCCGATTCCCAATAACACACCACTACGGCGCCGCCGCCGCCGTCGTCACACTTGTTGTGCGCTCGTAATGCCTAATACGCTGTTATGACAAAAGTTTTCGCCAGCCGAACACCTACGCGCGTTCGTCTTGGTGTGTAAAACTCGTCGATGCCATCGCGCCCACACCACCCCTTAACGTGTACGTACCACACTTAACCCCCTTAGCCCACTATAATATATATACCCCCACCCCGGGGGGGAGGGGGCTCCGTCGTTCCGAAAGTCGTTATTTCCATTAGGAAAACTATACGTGTACGAGTATAGTAGTTGTAATATAGGGGAGGAAGTGGAGAGAGAGAGAGAGAGAGAGAAAAAAAACGACCAAATGAATCGGCCGAGAAACGTGTGCCATAGGTCGTTAGAAATATTACTTTTTGACTTTTCTCCGGGGAAATTTAATTTCCTTCCGCGAAGTGGCGCAGTCGGTCGACAGCCAATTCATTCAGGTAAATCGCGAAAAACAATATGATATTTTAAGTACACTATAACATACGTATACGCGTGTGCCAAATATAACTTGAAAACCGCATATATATATTCACCTGATAAACACTGAAGAAGACGTCTTTGCGCGAATTAATTCGGTGAGCGTAACTGAGGGAAAAATTTTTTGGAGAGGGGGCGACTAATATATAAGACTCGTCCCTCGTTTCGCACCTCTATATTATTTAATATGATATTTTAATATTATTTAATATGATTTCACTATGATGAAAGTCAACGAAATAAATTGAATTGTTTATTTCAGAACCCATCCCTCCCCCCCAAACAACAAAAATAAAATTTTGCATGTGCAAATTTAAAAATATTTTTTTCCACTTCCTTATAGTAAGTTATTTAGCTAAAATTATCCTAGAATCTGAAAGAGTAAGTAGTCAAGCATTTTTGGGAGTTTTAAAAAATAGTTTTTCCCGAAATTTAGGAAAACTATTGAGAATTTTGAAAAATTACCTCATAAAAGAACCGTCTAGAGGCAAATCGTGATTCAACAATTTGCAGGTCAAACACTTTCGGACAATTAGTGTTTCTATACAAAATAAGTGTTGACCGGAAAGAAAAAGAACTCAGAATTTAATATAATAAACATCATTAAGTAAATTCACCAAAAAAGTGCTCCTTATTCGAATGAATGTTTTTGTTTTTTCTAACCTAACCCAACCTGGACACGTGCAGATTTAGTAAAAAATACATTAGGGGCGTTTTTAAATTTATATTCCCCCTTCCCACTCCTCGCGCGGAACGGAATATCAGTATAAAAGAGGGGAGGGACGGAAAGAGGTAAATAATAGTGTGGACGACGGTCCAACCACCCCCGTCGTCGATCTGTCGTCGTCGGTGGTATACGCGTCATTTATAATAAAATAATAATAACAACGATATTTTATGGTGATTTAATGAATCCGCGTCAGTTTCAATTATTGGCATTGGCGTTTGTATTTTGGAAGTCATTGACTATACTTTTTCGACTCCTACTTCGTCACTCTACATAATAATAACACAATAAAATATACATATATATATATATATATATATATATACGCTGCTAATTTAAATCGCATCGCAACGATATCGGACGATTGGTTTGGGGGAAAAAAAAAAAAAATAAATAAAAATAAACAACTCAAATCAATATCTGCCGTTACACAAAAACTAACACTGTCCGAGACATTTGGGAGTCATCATTTATGTACGATGTATTTATTATTACGTCGTCGTCGTCGTCGTGTGTTTGAGAGACGTGCCGCGCGCGTCAGCGGTTGCCAACGTTTTGCTTAATGATAAAACGGATTTCCCGAGTGTGATGGGATCAATTTATTTTATTCGATCGGATTCTTTTTTTTGCCCTATTACCACTCCCTCACCCCTTATTTCGAGTCGAATATTTATTTTTTTTTTTAATTCGGAAAACGCGTACGCACACTCCTCGGACACACACACACACAAATGACTGGAACGCGTGTGCGCGAATAATTGATAATTATTCTCAAACGTGAAGCGGCGCGTAAAAACGGAGAACTATTAATATACGACCGTAATTTATATATATATATACTAGCTGAATTACCCGTTGTTGCCGGGTTTAAGTATAAAAAATGTCTACAGCCCAACTTTAACCGGACGGCCGCAGACCAAGACAGACGATTAATTTTAATAGGTATATAATAAAAAATAATAATAATACGTTGAAAAATTATTTAAAATATTATATTTAAAAATGTCATCGATTGATTTTTGTCAATGGAATGCGGCTGTAAGGGATCGAGTTGTGTTTCACCTATATTACAGCACATACCAGGAGTTTCGCCTTTCCACTTGAGAGCGTTACAAAAATTACACTTTTGGTTCATAGTGCCAATGTTATTTTTATAATCAATTGTGGGATCATATGCTAGACCAGATAATTTCTTAATTTTCCATTTGCGTAAATTAATTTTAGTCGGAAACCCTAAAGTTTCTTGGTGTTTGATTGCTTTGTACTTTGTTATAGCTTTCTTAACTTGGTTGATTCGAGTTTTATCTGTATATCTAGCACGGCGACGCTTCTTACTTTTTTTTTATTAATTTTATTTTTATTTTTCTAACTATTTATGAAATTTAACTAAATTTAACTATTTATAAAATTCCACGCACCCACCAAGACTCAAGAGTATTTCGTTTGAGTAACGAAGAATACCCATAGTGCGCTAAGTATGTTCGGCTTGTTTGGTAAATTACGAGCAAAACTAGTGATACGATAATATTATATGTATCGAATGTACGCAAATGACAAAACTCTTCACACGTCTCATTTATTCTCTCACTGGTCCGTCGTCGTATTTCTTTTATTTTTTTATTCTGTGACTTTCGAGCTCTGCACATAGTGTAGCGCTATAATCACCCGTGGTTGTTTGAACAATCCTCAAACGATTTTATTTCTTTTCATTTCGTAGCGTTTTAATAAAATGCCAAATATTCGGAGGGGTTGAATTAAAAAAAAAAAAAAAAAGAGAGAGTCAAATCCGTCTTTCGACCGCGTTATTTGTTTTTAAATAGATTTTTTATTTTGTAACCAAATCTAAACCGTTCAATACATTTTTGGGAAATCACACAGATTTTCCAACACCTTTTTTTTTTTTTTATCAAAATTCCCTATCCGTGTAATTCCAAAATTCAATAAATATTTGTGGTTATATATTTTTTTTTTGAAAATTAATTTTTCTTTGTCTGTATTACACAACATTGTTGACTATGGGTGAAAAATTAAAGTTTATATTCCAACTATAGTTTTAAAGTTATGGCTAAAGTAGAAAAATTGATTTAATTGGAAATCTCGTTTACGGAATACTTTGCCATTTTACTCAATTTTCGAGGGTTTTATTTTTTTCTTAAGTATTTTAAGGATTTTGAAAAATGACCTCTTTAAAGTATGACCTGAATTTGAATTCCGACCTGAGAACTGTATGTGTGTAACTTTTAAACCAGTGTTTCTATACGAAAAAGTGTTTTCATGAACAGAAAAAAAACATGATTCGCTGCACTCAGGATCTAAAATTTGGTATGTTTTTTTTATACGATTCTCTTTCATTTAATACTATTCTGTACCTATTTTGTTTATATGTCTATATGTCTCATTAGCGTAATTGGGAAAAAATATTTGGGGGGGGGGCTAAAATGTTTATTCATTGATCAAGCTCCCACAAAGTACATTAACCTTAAGCAATTTTCAAAAAATCTGGGGGGCTATGAGTGGTTTTGAGGGGGCCTAGCCCACCTAAGCCCCCCCCCAAATACACCTATGATATGTCTGTAAAATAAATCTCAAATAAATACATACATACATGAGTGTTTTGGGTGTCTGGACGCCCTCGCCCCCTTAAACCATATTTATGGAAATTTCATTTCAATGAGCATTGAAAAAAAAAATCCTTTTAACTATACAATTAACTATCCTCTACTAATTCAGAAATAAACTATTAAATTTTATATTTATCTACAAATAACGTTATAAATAATGTTAAAAAATAGTAGAAAAGGCAGTTAGATTTCGCTACATGAAATTTATAATTAACGAATTCTAATAAAGTATCCATTGATTATAATTTTACACGTATTTAAATAATTGAATCGTTTATTTCAGAAACCTCCCAAACGCCAAAAATAAAATTTTGCATGACGTGCGAATCCAAAAATATTTCCCCCCACTTCGTCAAGTAAATTATTGGAGCTAAAATTACACTAATATCCGAAAGAGTGAGTAGTCAATTATATTTGGTAGTTTTTGAGAGTTTTAAAAAATTGTTTTAAATCCATGACACAGTTTTTATTGATTATTTCAAAATAAAGTGAAAAAGTGGATTTAAGGGGGTTCTTTGAAAAAATCCTAGCTGCGACACCGGTGACCACTGAGCACACGTTCGAAGTAGACAGAAAAATAAATTATATTGCACTGGTCGTACTTGCCTGTCATAAAGAAAAAACGAAAACGTTAAAGTCGTAATATAGAATATAAATTATTATAATGCGAACGTCGGTTAAGTATTGACTTAAAAACGAGTGGTCGAAAAAAGGTGTAAAAAGCATCGCAACGGAACAAACATAAATATATATATATATATATAATATGGTAAATGAAAGTACCCTTTTTAGTAAGACGTTTAACGCGACGAGATAAAAGGGAGAGAGAAAAAAAAGAGATCACTGAAAAGGTTCGGTTTTTTTTTTTTTTTTTTTTATTAGTTTTCCTTCGATGTTTAAATCAGTGTGTGGTGTAATAATACCGCAATACAATATCACGACGATTTGTAACAACTACTAATGGTTTATTTCTCGTTGTTATCAAAAAAAAAAAAAAACAAAAAAAAATACTTTCAATATTTTGATTACTACACGACTACGGCACCGGGGGGGGGGGAGTGATTGATCAATTTGTAATAATCATAGCAAAAGACTGCCACTACTACTATTTTGATCATTATTTTACCACATTAGCGCCCGTCATTGGGCCGTATTGTGACGGATAATCCGAATCCATTGTGACGACGGGATGTTTTTTTTTTACAAAATAAAAACCAAAAAAAAAAAAAATAAATAAAAAATCCAACGGAAACGTTATATTATTATTATTATTTCGTTGTACTCCGCTCGTTTTCCCCTATTATGTACTCACGAGAAAAGGGGGGGACGCGCGTTGTACCCCGAACGAGATTTCGGGGATAAGACTGCGATCCCGTTCTATTGTGTGTGTGTGTGTTTTTTTTCTCTCTAAGTTTTAATCGGTAAAAATGAAAATTATTATATTTTATTTTTGTACTCGTCATGATTAATCGTGCAGTTGTTCGTGTATGTGTGTTGCACGAATCGCAAATAGTTTTCGTGTGTTGTTATTCTTTTATTACTACCATCACCAAACTCTGTACACGAGTACTGTGATCGTCACACGACCACCCCCAATCGACACGAGGGTTGTTTCTGGATCGGTAGGTACTAATTATTAATCGTCAACAACAATACACCGCCGAATTTTTTTTTTTTTTTTTGGAAAAAACTACCCAAAACACTCAAAAAACGACTCGGAAACCATTGTTTTTTGATCCGAACTATACGAAAATTTAAACATACATAGAAAATAATATAAGTAAAATTTTGGAAATGTGAAACAAAAAAATTTTGGAAATTTTTCTAACATTTTTTTTATATTATTAACTCTCTTCGTTCAGAACCGTTTTATTGAAAAAATGATTTATCGTTTCTTTGAAATTCAATACACCCGTCAAGAGAATCCCACCCGACAAGCGAAGTACACACTTTTTTTTTTTTTGCTATATCGATGAAATAATATTGTGAAAATGAAAACAAAAAAATGATGTCGACCGCTTTATGAGCTCCTTGTGAATGTATAGGGAGAAGAGGCAAAATGCTACAAGCCAACAGATAGAACCGCGGGGACTGAAACCATGGGCCATTTAGAATTTCGGTTATATTTGAATTTTAAGTGCATATTTCACATACTCTTCAATATTTAATTTGAATTTTCTTGGTGTTGGAAAATTTTTTACTGAATATTTGAATATAATGAATATTATTTGGTATTTTTATTTGTAATTAAATGTAAGCTTGAAAAGAATAAAGATTAAAAAAAAAAAAAAGAAACGATAAATCATTTCTTCAGTAAAACGATTCTGAATGAAGGAAGTTAATGAAAAAAAAATGTTCAAAATTTTTTTTCATATTTTCAAAATTTTCTTGCGCCAAAATCTTTTTTATAGGATTTTCCATCTATATTTAAATTTTCATAAAATTCTTATCAAAAAATTATGGTTTTCGAGTCGTTTTTGTCAAATTTTGGGTAGTTTTTTCCAAAAAAACATTGAAGAATTGAGAAATTCAAAAAATGACCTCTTTAAAGTACAATCTAGAGGAAAATCAAGTTTCAAAAAGTTATTGATCGAAACTTTTGGACAAGTATTTCTATACAAAAAGTTGTACACAGAAAAAAAAAAATAAAAAAAATAAATAAATAAACATCATTGTAAAAACACTAGCTTCTTCACTTCATTCAGAATCTAAAAGAGGAAATTTCATAAATAATAAAAGAAGAATTAATAATACATATTAAAACAATATATTATACAATACAATTTTTAAATATTTTGAGTTTTTACAGTAAAATATTTTGTGTTTTATCAGAGATTATTTTAGCATTTTTGCATATTTTTAGAGTTATAAAATAATCTCTGTTTTTAAAAATCAATCATTATTTTTAGATTTATAGAGATATAATTTAGTAGAAAACAAAACAAAAAAAAAAAACAAATATATTGTATGGGGTCTATTGTAGTAGTAAGGGGTAAATTTTCCGGGGTGAAAGTGGGGTATCCCAAACAGGAGGCGGTGCTATCGGTGACGGGTTAACGACGCGGAGTCTTTTCAAAGATTCGCGTCGTCGTCAGACCGCATTAATATTAACCGATTTCCAATAGGCAAAGCGCTCCCCCCAATATATATTTTAATATTAACATAATATTATATGAATATACTAAGTGTACAATATTTTATTATATATTATAAACGACGAGAGGATATCGCGCGTAGTAAGCACGTGTGTACGATGCGGGAAAAGCGGTGAATTTTCCCCAAAACGGACTTTGATAAAACGCCGTCGACCACCCACGCACGAAGCTCTACGCCGGCCAAAAGGTTCCCCGGAGATTCGTAGCCTCCTCCTCCTCCTCCTTCCTCCTTTTTCACTTTTGCCGCCGCAATATTTTATTACCCCGAGAACCGCCCGACAGATTCTCGCTGCAAATGACCTTCTAATTAGACGAGGCTTTAAATGAACTCTCTCCCTTATATAATATATATATATATACGTATATAACACACCACTATAAGTACAATGTGTCTCGATATATGTGTGTAAACGAGTGTTTGTGTGTGCGTTGCAAGGATTTACAGGATAAGTACGAAAAGGATTACATAAGATTCTTACGTAATATTATACTCCTTTATTTTTGTAACGTACGATTTAATAATGTCGTTCGGTTAATTAACTGGCGTATTACGGGGGTAGGGGGGGAATGTTTTTTTTAAGTTTTTTTTTGTTAGATTTTGAACGAAGTGAAGAAGCTAGTGTTTTTACAAAGACGTTTTTTTTTTTTTTTTTTTTTACGTTTACAACATTTAGTATGGAAATATTTTTACGAAAATTTCGATCTGCAACTTTTTGAAACCGAATTTGCATCTTGATAGTACTTTAAAGAGGTCATTTTTTCAATTTCTTAATTCTTCAGTTTTTTTTTTTTTTTTGAAAAAACTGCCCAAAATTCGACAAAAACGACTCGGAAACTATCAATTTTTTGATCCAAACTATATTATGAAAATATTGAAACATAATAAATAGAAAATAATACGAGAAAGATTTTGAAAATGTGAAAAAAAAATATTGGACATTTTTCTAACATTTTTTTCCCCCGTTATTTATTAGATAGAATAAAAAAGTAAAGTAAAGACAAAAAAGTCGGATATTCTTCGCTCTTCGGGTCAGATACTCTTGGTAGGTGTGTTGAAAATGACGACTATTATATTGTTTTTTGTATAATATTTTGCTTCTTTCGTTCGGAATTGTCTATTATTGAAGAAATGATTTATCGTTTCTTTAAAATTCTACAAACCCACCAAGAGTACCTGACCCGAAGAGCGAAGAATATCCGTGGTGCGAACTATGTCTGGCTTTCTTTTGTTCCGAAAACTAAAATAATCAAAATCGTTTTACATATTATTTCCACAAACGTTTAGATCAATTTAAGAATTTCGGCTATAGTCACTAATAATTTATTATAACAGTACTATTCATTGCGTTTTTCACGAAAAGTACTGATGAACGGTAAATGAATTGTGTCGTCTTTGTAATAAACGAAGTGAGTGATCTTAATCCAGTGGCGGATTCAGAGTTGAAATTTAAATGGAGCAAGAAGAGCCCGATGAGAGATGATTTTAAATTCTGGTTGGAGCATTAATGTCAATGTTTTTACAATGATTTTTTTTTCTGGTTACACTTTTACATATTAGTCTAAAATTTTGATATCAACTACTTTTTGTATCAGAGCACGACTTTAGATGGTACTTTTAAAGGTCACTTTTCTAAATTCTCAATAGTTTATCCAAAATTCGAGAAAAAGTATCCAAAATTTGACAGAAACTTTTTTAAAACTTTATTTTTAATCTAAACATTATGAAAATTTTAATACGTAGACAGTATTTAATATGAATAATATTTTATCGTTGAAAATTTAAAGTTTTTTTAATCGCATTAAATTCAAAATTATTCTATTCATCATTGTTCATAATATTATTATATCGCTAATGGCTTTTAACGGTTTAAAAAAAAAAAAAAAGTCTTTTGAAACTAGGATTGGGACTGGGAAATAGTAGATAGCTCGAATCGTGGGTAGTTTCGGGGGTAGGGGGGGTAGATATCGGATACACGACGTCACTGCTGCTGTGAAGTCACTCAGGTCACAAGTAAAGACTGAGAAATACTTTTCCGTTAATAAATTGCATTCGTTAAAGTTCTCGTTGAACCTGCGCCGCGCCGGTAGGGTTTATTATACACTATAATAATATAAATATAATATTTCGTGTGTTGTTGTCCCTCATAGTGTGTACGCGCATAATTAATTAATTACTATATTAGAGAAAAATCTAATATTTCATGATGGAGTTTGTGACGACGTATTGTTAATTTATATACCTACTCATATATATATATATATATATGAATAATATGATAATAGGACAGAGAGGATAATTGTTATTAATTATTAAGTTTCGAGTGGTGAAAAGGGGTCTCCGAGTGTGAATAGTAAATTTTTTCTAGCCCCATTATACGCCGCCGCACATCCCCTATGTGTGTATACACCGCGCGAAGCAGCATTCGATCACGCCATGCGCGCTTTGTTTTTTTCTTTTTTTTATTGACTCGTATTTTGTTGTTATACGACCGGAATATTATAACGTTTCTTAATTCGTTTATAATAACCGTTTCTTCTTTTTTTTTTTTTTTCACATTTCTTTTTCATGATTCCGTAAAAGTATCCGCTTATTTTGAATAATGCACACGGTACCGCATTTACCCGGCTAATGACGTGCGTTGTGCGCGTACATAATATTATATCAACCCGTGGCCATACGTATACCGGCGCTAAATGAAGCATTGAAATGGAACACGCTTAGAGTGACCCGTTGAAAAGAAAAATATTGTCACCCTTGCTCGATCAGATCACTGATAAGGATCTGTTATCATATTTTAAAATTAATGTTATTGTGTTTTTGTATATTATCTTATCTAATATGATAATAAGGAAATTTTAAGTGGTACCAACCAAATGTGGAAAATAATTTTATTTTTCTCAAAACGGTCACTCTTAGCGTATTCCATTTGATGCTCTAACGTCGTGGTACTGTTTTTCTATTGGTTTAGACTCGAAAGCCTAACAACGTCTCTCAAATAATTACTCTTAGAATTTTTCAATTTGAAAAATCTGAAAATACGTTTAGGTCCTGCACAGTGGGTTCTCTGTAAAAAGATATTGGGAACGGAATTTTTATAAAATTTTGGTAAAACATTAATATGACATTTAACGTGTGCGTCTGAATCGAGGGGATGATTGCAAGAGGGTGCTTTTTTTTGATTTGTGTTTAATTTGACAGTCAGCTCGATTCCTACGAACAGAGGATATTCTTATCTATTATATACATAGGTCAGTAACAATATGATTTGGTTTATAAACATAAATTTGAATAATTAGAAATCTAATGTAAAGACATGGAAAAAAAAAACAAAAAAACAAATACAATTTACCGAAAAAAGTAAAATCAAACATAGTGGGGGGTGATTTACTACTAAAGATATTATGTAAAATTTCGCTGCACGAAAACTAAGAAGTTTTTTGTGATTTTTAGTTAAAACTGTATTTTCAAATTGAAAGAATCGGGAAAAAATCTTTTGTCTATGCAGACAGCCCGTGACAGGCCCAGGGACCACCTGTGTGAATAGTGACTGAGCGATTGCCAGCGGCTGAGAGTGCCAGTTTAGTAATTTTCGAGTTAAACGAAAACGGGGGGAGGGGGGAAATAAAATCGTCCAACAAAACGCATTAAAATTATAATTTTTAATATTTATGTGAGGTAAAAAAAAAACAAGTCGGTCGTATTGAACACGTTTTGAAAATTACTGTAAGCCATATTTTTTATCTGCGTGCAGAATATTATTATATTTCATTTTCGTTTCTGCACTGCGAATATAGTTATAATAATAATAGTTATATTATTATTATTATTATTATACTATTACTGTGCGCGGCCATTATCAACTCGTGATATTTTTTTTTTATGCTCATACGGTCGCCCCTGTTTCGAACACGGGCCATTCTTTAAGATTTACGACCGTTTGAAATCGTTCCCTTTCGTGTACAATATATATATATATAATATATATATAGTAACGACTATGTGGTGTACACGTATATACTACGCGTTTATATATATATATATAAATTGTGTCCCGAAGAAGAGTTTGTTTCCGTTTTTTCTTTTTTCGTTTTTTTTTTTTTTGCCCCCCCCCCTCGTTTTTGACCGATATACGTTTTTATAACACACGCGCATATATTATAATATCGTATAGAGTAAACGCATACATATAAAATACGCGTACAAGAGATCATATTAATATAACGTTATAATTTGAATACTAGTTTGATTTAATGTCTTACTTCACACCGTTTTCGTCATAATTATTGTGTTGAGTTAATTTAATTTTCTATTTATTATATATATACAGGGTGATTTTTAAGCGTGCTCACCCCGATTTTTGGCGCCGTAAAAATGCAAAATTCGAGATTTTTTTTCCGGAATGTTCAAGTTACTATAAAACCATAAATTTTCCATAACTCATTTTTTTCATGTCACCTTAAGGGTGTCCACAAACTTTCTTTTTTCAAATGGCTACCCCCTATTTTACTTACTGAATTATATTCGGGTTATTTTTCTGTGAATTTTGATATATTGAAATTAAAATTTGAACGATTAGTTTTTGAATTATTCAAATTATTTAAATATTAACGAAAATTGTCACTTGGGGGGCACATATTTTTTTATAATTTATTCTTAATAGGTAAATGAGATAAGGCGACCTGACTAATTAATATTTTGTAAATGTAAAATTTAATCTCGTACACACGACGTGATATCTATGATGAATATTTTGACTAATTATTTCTGATTAAAAGTTAATTGAATAGATTTATAATAATTACGAACTACGTACCCAAGTGACAATTTTCCTTAATATTTAAATTTGAATAATTCAAAAACCGCTCGTTCAAATTTTAATTTCAGTACATCAAAATTCACAGAAAAATAACCCGAATATAATTCTGTAATTAAAATAGGGGGTAGCCCATTTGAAAAAAGAATTATTTTACACGGTTATTATCGATACGTTTTTTAAGACCTTTTTGACTATTACGATTGAGGAGCACGTTATAAGTATTACCTGCGTTCATCAAAATATTAGATGGAGAATTTAAAATATAGTTTTCATTCGAGAAAATAGGATAAAATGGCAAAAGGTTTCTAGAATTAAGGCTATTTATTTTCGAAATTAATTAAAGACAACAACCCGGGACAATCAATAGCAACAGTTAACAGTTTATGCAAAAAAAATTGATAGTAGAAGTAAACGACGGTCCTTTAATGAAGTAAGATGATTAAGAAAGTTTAAAACGACATCGTAAAAACTATGGGGATGCCTAAAAATATTAAATTCAAATGAATTTTGAACTGACTCTGAACTAACCTGATATGTACCTATAAATTATGTTTTGCCGTAAAATAAAATGCACATTATAATATCTATTCCTGGAAATCTTTAATATTTATGAATAATAATTATATAATATATTGTATATTGGTAAGAATTTAAAAAAATCCGTTAATTGAGTTTAATTAATTAATTTTAAAATAACACCGGGCGCTCTAGGGGGACACTAAATCGGTTTAAACGAGACGAGAGAGGATGCATTATTATTAGTTTTGCCTCTGGTTTTAAAATATATGCATTCGGCATGACTCTCGTTGGAGTGTTATTCTCTAGCGCCACCGGTGCCGTATGCTATAAGCCGTCGCGAGGTTAAGTGTCGTCTGCAGGGTGTTTCGTTGCAGTCAAGGACGCCCATAAAAACATATTGTTCAAGGTAAAGCGATATAGATATTAAAATATTTTTTCAAAGAGTTCGTATAAAATGTGTATTTAAAGGTTAATAGCTAGTTAATTTTTCGAGTTAATTACACGACTATCACTCACTACCCGAACACCTACCTACGTATTATAATAATAATAATGATGATAATAATTTATTCAGTTGAATATTTTAACAAGACAAATATAACATTACACAAAATACATATCATATATTATATAATATTTGCACTTACAATATTTAAAAGAACAATATTAAAAATTGTCAGGCAAACCCAGCATTTACATATTATAAAATTGTTCGTGTGAGTATTTAATATTTTCCTAAGGGGTGAGAAACAAGAGAATCAGCTTTCTTCGACAGTTAGTCGCATAAAGCCCTAGGAATAGGTGAGTTTTTTAAATAATTTTTGTTACCTATGTACTTGGATACAAAATATTAAAGGGGATACAACTTAAAAGATCAGGTGCATCAATGATACCATTGATCAGCTTGTGAATAAAAGTTATATCTATGATTTCCCGCCTGAAAGGATAAGGTTGGAATGTTTAAAAAAGATCTGATTTGTGTATAATGCATTTGTGTATCATGCATAATCAATAGACAAATTTTATTAAATTTGAAAGCCAAATTTAAAAAAAACGATTTTGAACGCGTTCAATGATATCAATATCAGTTTTAGAATAATATTGGCTCCAGATGGGAGAGCAAGGCCGGCGCTAAGAAATATTAGTGGGGAGGGAGGGGGGGTGTAACTGTAAAAATGTCGACTACAAATACTGTTTTAAAACATGTAAATAAGAAAAAAGAAGGTTTTTTGCCAATTTTTCCGACTACGTTACACATAATTTCCAATTTGCCAACTGATTAAATTATTTCTTTCAAATAAGCAAAAAAAAAAGGTTATCAGCTCTTTTTTCCAATTTTTCCAGCTACATCATTAATTTGTCGACTAGATATAAAATGTCAAATTTACCGACTAAAACTTCATAAATGATTTAAGTGTAACACCCCCTCTAAATCCGACCCTGTGGGAGGAGAGCTATATTCTAGAACAGACCGAACTATTAAATATTATTAATATTTAATATGTTAGGTTAAACTAATTATTATTAAATATTATAAAAACAAAAAACAATAACGTTTGTGTAATTTTATGACATATATATATATATATATATATTTGTTACAATTACGCCTGCCGCGAGAACCGACTTTGGGCTGTGACGGGTACATAAGCTAGTACACTCAAACCGTTGAAATCCCTCGGATTAAGGGGAATTTGCCCTCCCTCCCTCGAGGGCGCCCACGCCAGTATACTGTATAGGTGTAAGATAAATCTTCTCTGAAAACAAATCCGCAGCGTATAACGATGTGTGAATTAAA
>JAIPRM010006265.1:0-19006 GCA_025469315.1 Stegophylla sp. TES_Ste_2020 | reverse complement strand
GATAAAAACTAACAAGGCCCGTTTCACATGGACGCGTATCATACGCGACGTATCGTACGCACGCGTTTTAATTTACATTGGTCAAATTAATACGCACCACTCCGACGTTGGCGCGTTTCCCTCGCCGGTTTGGCGCGTATGAACTTAATCAATGTAAAACGGACCTCGCGGTCCGTAAAAAAAGTGCTCGAAGTATCCAGACCGCGGTCCGCCAGTTGGTGACCCCTGGTCTATACAATTCAGTACCATCTAATAACGTATTGAACTTAAAATAAATATATAAATACGGGATCGTAAATTAACTAAATTCAAAATATATTTCAAATTGATTTACAACCAGCCACAGCAACATGTTAGAGCACAAGACAAATTTTAAATTTACTATTAATCAGAGTGTTACTGAAAAACTACCAAAGTTTGCACCACGTGTATAAAACTTATTTTTCATGAGTGTAGAGTATAAGTTTGTCTTGAGTTCTACTCGAAATACTGTTAGGCTTAAAAGTTTTAATAAATTTAAAATAAAAATGATACACGTCAAAATAATAGACAATAGACAATAACTTGTAAAGTTTCAATTTTTTCATTAATTGTATATTTGTATTTAATACTTTATTGTAATCAATGCTAATTAGAAGAAATGATAATTGAAATTATTTATAGTTGAAAATTAATTTTATTTTGTACCAGTGTTACTTAAAAATATACTTTAACAAATTTAACTGGGATAATTTTTTTACACCGTACAAATGAAAGTTGTATTCGCAACCGCGTGACTTGGTGACAGATTAAAATTAGTGTTTGTAATTATGAAAAACGAAAAATGTCATCGAAAATAGTACCAAAACCAAAATATTTTTTCATTAAATTTCATTGGTGTTTGGTTTACATGAATAAAATGTTCACAATAAAGTCAGGTTGAAATCGCAATGGATGTATCTTCTTGGAGTGTTCTATATTGTATGACATGATATCGCGTCATAATATAATATTCAAATATAAAAATACATAACACACAAGTTCCACGAAAGAAATCTTATTAGTGAATCTGAGTAAACACAAGTGAAATATTTCCGAGAATTCTATAGAGTTATTTCGTGTAATCGAATGACTACTACAGTCATCGACATCAATATTTATTGTTACACCCGAGAAAAATCGGGAAAATATAAACCTGCTGCTCTAGGATCGCAAAAAAAAAGTGATGGAAAAAAGTGCAAAAGAAAAAAAGATAATCAGAAAAAGAAATGTATTAATTCTTTCAAGCTCAATATTATAATATTATACCTATAATTTCTGAAATGAATTAATGGATTAATGTTAAAAAGTCCAAAATTCATTGGTTTATTTTGACTTAATGAACTACTTACTAAGTGTTCGTTTCATAAGTGAAATCAATAATATATTTATTGCTTTATTATTATTTTTAAAATTTTTTAATTTCATTCATTGTATTTTAATATTGTTGCAAGAGTGTATAAAATACACACATGGAAATGTATAGGGTTCATTCGTATAGATATTACAACGCTAACAGTGAGTATACCAGAAAAATAGGTACTTATTTACGTAAAACTCCATATAGGATTGTTAATACATGACATTATCTATTAATACGATTTATAGTAATTTATTGCAATTAAAGTATGTAATAACTAATAATATAATTGTTATGTCCGGGAATACTTAACAAAAATCACCTATACTATATAACAATGCAGGCCGTGCGCAGGATTTCATAATGAGGGGGGGGGTTTGAAAAAAAAATGTGTAAAATATATACATCAATAATTAACAAATAGTTTTATAATATACTTATATTTATTATTTATTATTAATTTTGAAAGTACCTCTATTAAAAGTGTTTTTTCGTGTAATAGTGTAATTTCGTGTTCTCCTAATTGCGGTCGAAATGTTGAATAAAATATTATCGTGTATGTTCTACATATACTTTTTTCTTTTATTGTCATTATATTTTGTCGATAAACAGCAAATGTGAAGATAACTTTATTCAATATTATAGTATTGTACTATGTTACTATATTGTATTATGTTATGCATTATTACAAATGAGATAAATATTCCACATAATAGATCAAATGAAAAATACAATTTTTTCTGTCATGGGGAGGGTTTGAACCCCCAAAACCCCTCCCTTGCGCATGGGCCTATTACAATGTACAAATACGAATGTTATTATAAATAAAGAAGTTTTACACATAAATTTCTTTTTTTTTTAATTGCTTTTTAGATTATAAACGAAGTGAAAAAGCTTATGTTTTTACAATGATGTTTATTTATTTATTTTTTTTTTGTTTCTTTCTTCCTCTGTGAACATTTTTTCGTATAGAAATACTTGTCCAAAAGTTTGGATCAATAACCTTATAGATCCAAAATCCAACTCAAATGGTACTTTTAAGAGGTCATTAATTTCTCAATACTACAATACTACAATATTCCATGTATTACTTTTTAACAATTTTTATTTAAATAATAATATTATTATAGAAAATTTAATTAGTGCACGCCCCGAACTGCACACGCCTATGATTAAGTCGTCTTTAATTGTATCTAACAGATCATCAAATGATTTTATTGACATTCTAAAATAATTGAAAAATTTATCACCTCAATCCATGAACTTCGGGTATACCGTTACAGTAAATTGTTGTTATTTGGGCTTAATCGAAATCGCCGTTTGATTAAAATCAATTTTACACCGAAAACTAACAATTGTTATCAGGAAATATAGTTGTTAGAATATTTTGAGCAGTGCAATGACCCACAGATGCTCTATTGTTACTGTTGCACCTGGCGGGCGTACGCTGTTACAGTCATAATATTTTACGGTTTATCCGAAAGGGGTCGAAAACTGTACCGCGCGATAACTAAACGTGGTCAATTTATACGTCATGTCGAGAACGAAAGAATAAATATGGGTACACCCGACTTCCATATGTTTTTTCTGCTCTAGAGGAGAAAATACAAATAACATAATTTCAATGCACCAAGTCACGCACCCTATATAGTACTAATTTGAAATATCATATTGTTATGTGATAGAAAAAAAGCATTTAATTTTTTTATTTTTTTTTTCATACGTTTTATTTTCGTATTAACTATTATAAACGTACAGTGCTATAGAAATTTCAATTCAAAAATCGACTTCGAATATTATTATTCAATACATCGCGATATCAAAATTTTCAATTAATTTATGTGGTTGTAACACAAGATATTCTGATGTGGTTAAAGTCTGATTCTAGTTATTCTAGACAACCTTTTTTTTTGTACGCTTCCTTATACATCTCCAAAAATATCATTCCCCCCTTAAATTAGATTGTTTAGATTGTAGACCCCACCTTTTTTTTTTGTGAACTGTACAAATGAATAATACAAGATAACTGTATACCTACATGCTATGTTATAAAACTAAGGACTTTTTTTCTCATTGTTTTAAGAGCTAAATATAAGATAACTTATTAATTAATAATATTAAATATATGAACAAACAAATAATTAAATAATGTACTTAAATGAATTTGATATTTATTACTTTAACAAAAACAATTCTCGTGATTTTAAAATCACTATATTCCCCCAGTTAAGTGTCGTAATTTACCCCTAAGGGGGAATTCCCTTCCGGTTGGGAACTACAATCCTAAACCATAGTCCTATATCATCAATGTCAGAAGAAAATATTATATATTAAAAAAAAAAAGCCCCTGGGGACTGATTTATCAACGTCAACGACCCCGGCCGTAAAGACGTCGACGTACATACCGATTAATATAATATTATACAGTTTTCGAAATGTTAACCTCGGCTTAGACACAATATGGTTTAAAAACGTCGAACGGGAATCAAAATATTTGATTTTGTCCTTTCATCCGATACGCTATGCGTATTTTAAGCTTGTAGGATGTCAAATCACGCTTAAAAGTTAATTATTGAATTTAATTGTACAATCCAAAATTGTAGCATGTGTAATCATTGTTCTAAGCCTGGGATATAAAACTTGACGCACGTCAGAATATCGCACGAGATAATTACGATTACTCATATCCTAAAAGTTTAGATTTCATAAACACACAAGTTCTCTGAAACAATAGGAAGATGAATGAATATATTTTTATGGAAAACTTCACTAGTGCAATTCAATACTACATATTTAAATGATAAATAAAATGTATCTATTGTATAAAAATCACTACTATACAAATAAAAAAAGCCGGACATACTTCGCACGATGGGTGTTCTTCGCATGATGGGTGCTCTTCGCACGATGGGTGGGATTCTCTTTACGGGCGTATTTAATTTTAAAGAAACGATAAATCATTTCTCCAGTAAAACGATTCTGAACGAAGGAAGTTAACAATATAAGAAAAAAAAATGCGAAAATTCGAAGAGTTGGGCTGGAATCAAACCTGGTACTGTCGGCGTGCTAGGCCGGTTTCTTTACCACTAGGCCGCAGCACATAACTTGACCATGTAGGTGAATTAGTAGATATGTAGTATAAAGAGTAAGTACTCGAATATTATGTGTTTGTGTGTTGCGTAACATATACATGGCAGTCCGTGTAATCTGTGATAACTGATAAGGCGTCGCGGTTTTGAGAAATGTATTTGGGCGGCAGTCAAAAGCCACACCGTAATTACCGATTTGAATCGTATTAAATTTAGCGTTGAAAATACGTAGGATAAGATAAGGGAATAACAATACGCCAATTAGTGTCTAGAAATAAAATACTCGATTAATTTGGCAGTACTTTCTTCGACTTTTTTTCAGTCTTACCCTTGTAAAATGGTTAATTCTTTGTCCGTAAGAAATTTCATTGCACCAAAATATTCGCAATGAAATATCTATCTAGACACCAAATTTCAAAACAATCGATTTAACCAATTTTCTTTTATGTACGTTAAAGTGCGTAATTTTAGGTCATACTAACGACTTAAGTCGAAATTCTAAATTCAAACAGTTATAATAAAAAATTTGAATAACGATTTTTGAGATTTTTTCAGGTCAAGTAGACATGTATGTCAGTGAGATCATATTAAATTTTCAAGTCTTAATATCAAAAATTAAATATTTTATTACATAAAAACTAACAAAAAGTGAGAAATTTCCGAAATTTTCAAAATGCTGTACTTAACTCAAAATTGATCAAATCTTTTTTAAATTCGTATGACATATTCTCGTGACCATTTTTAGTTATTGGTGAAAGTTTCAAGTTTCTATCTGCATTATTCTAGAAGTTATGGTCAAAATAATTTTTAAGTTTTACGAAAATTCAGGTAACTGTAAATTTTGCCGTTTTTCGTCCATTTTTTTAGTTTTTTTGCGTTTTTTCAAAAAATATTGAGAAATTTAAAAAATGACCTCTTTAAAGTACCAACTAGATCCGATTTTGGATCTATAAAGTTACTGATCGAAACTTTTGGAGCAGTGGTTCTATACAAAAAAGTGTTTACAGAGAAGAAAAAAGAAAATAAATAAATAAACATCATTGTAAAAACATAAGCTTATTCACTTCGTTCAGAATCTAAAAGTGTGTGCTTCGCTCGTCAGGGTGTTCTTCGCACGTAGAGTGGGATTCTCTTGACGTTTGAGTTTTTATATAAATCATATAATAACATTGTTTTTATGGTAACTTGAACATTCAAAAAAATCCTAATTTTTGCATTTTTACGGCCATAAAAGGGTGTTGACATGTTTAATCAATTACCCTGAATATTGGTAGTTATAAAAGTTATAAGTTATAAGTTATAACTATAATCGTTTCAGTGTTAAAGTTTGTGTGATAGGATCTCTAAAGGTCATTTATAAAGACAATTTGCTTTTTAATAATAGCATTAATGTAACGTAATTGTACTTTATATTTAAACAACATTGTTCAATCGAAACAAAAAAATTTTAAAAGGCGTAACTTGTAGATTAGATTTATACTTAAATTAATTTGAGAAATTTTGGGCCTTCTCTAAAATAAAATCCTATATCTACCACTGTACACGTGTACTACATTGAATTCAATTATAAAACATGCAACATATTATTTGTATTAGCTATGAGTATATTATAATAAAATTAAAATTTTGAAAATAAGTGTACTTCAACATGCAGCTGCAGTTGTATTCGCATAATTGATAAGTATGATAATTTTAAATCGTCAAATCGCTGCACGCTGTACATTATAATATTGTAGTTGTAAATTTTACACGAACAAGTCAATACAATGGAAAACATCAGATATTATAAAAAAATTATTTTTAATAAAAATTTGTAATTCATATTTATAGCATTCGCATAACGCGTTCATATTTCATACCTACCTACGCGTACGTATATTGTATTTTATTAAAAGTATTAAATGTTATAAAATATAGCCATAGAAAAAAGTAATGAAACCATTAGTTGATTAAAAATTATGTACGCATATGCTAAAGCAAGTTTTGGTATAGAACTGAAATACTATATCAATACGCTATAAAATAATACACTTATAATATAAGTATATTATAAGATCGAATGTAAACTGCATAATATTAATACAGTAGGTATTGCTTGTATTAAAGTATGTAGTAAATAAATATTACATCAGACACTCAATTATGTATAATAAATGTAATGCATTCGTAATGAAATGAGAGTATAATATATTATGTAATACAGGAATAAATCAAATTAGATTTAGATAAATATTAGATATGTAGGTTGACTACAAAAAAAATAAATAAATAATAATAAATAAATAAAAAAATAAAAAAACATTCTGCTTCCGTGTAATACCACGAATTCATCTGGGAATATTGTACAATGTAAAAATGCAAAACACATAAGATACTTTATGTTGTACGACTTTATACGTCAAATTTTAAATAACTAAACATGTCAATCACGAACCGACCTACACAAACAATAATAATTATTCTTAGAAAAATGAAAAAACACAAAATAACATATTTTGTTACTGACATTTTTTAAACATGAAAAAAAAAACTATGTACAATAAACCACTTTTATTAAAATGCATTAAATGATTATTCCAGAAGTGATCGAATTTCTAATTTAATATATTTTATGTATAAAGTAAAAATATATTCACTATGATTTTCAAACTTCTTTCCACGAACAAGAATGACGTGACACCGATGTTACTTTAGTAGTTATAGATAGAAAAAAATAATAATTTTTTAAGGCGATCGGCACGAATAAAACAAAATATAGGGTTTAAATACTAAAGGTAATCGTCTACATACCAGACAATAAATATGATGTCCAAAATAGATTGCCGAAAATTAATTCGCAAGAAATTTTCCGCCCTTCAACAAATATTTAATGCTACCCTTTCGGTCAAAAACCCATCAAATAGTGAAACGCCAAAAACACTTTCTTCTTGCCACCTTCAAATTAAACGTATATATTCGCTCGTAGGATATTCTTAGCACCTTGGATGGGATACTCTTGACGAATGTATTGAATTTTAAAGGAACGATAAATAATTTCTTCAATAATACGATTCTGAACGAAGGAAGTTAATAATATAAAAAACGTGAATATTTTCGCGGTTGCTTCACCATAAAACCAAACTATAACCACACGACAAGCGTTGTACAGAGTGAGTAAAATTCGTAAATTATAAGTGTGATGAAGTGACGTTTTATATGCACCTAAATTATTATATTATTTTATATGCCTAAATATGAGCAACATCAAGGCTCGATAATTAAATAAATAAAATAATTCATTTTATTGGTGAATATTAGAATGTTATTATATACACTGAATAGTATATAACTATTTATTAATAAATATGTAAGCCCGAATTACTCCATAAACACAATATTAATAGTTTATAAATAATAAAAAACACTTACGTTGGGGGAAAATACTACTGTCATAACGAATTATAACATTTGACTATGACCCCAGATATATATAATATTATATTATATATCTGTGGCGAATGACTGGAGGTCGGCGCGTCGAAAAATATTTTAGATATGATAAGCTGAAAACCTACCTTTGTCCGTACATTCTCCGATTTTTTTCAACCAAACCCTTTTACGTCAAAATATTTGTAATAAAATTCTCTACCAAGTTTCAAAAAAATCAATGAGGCCAATTTTCTTTAATGTACGATAAAGTGTGTAATTTTAGTAAAACTAACGAATTTCGTCGAAATTCTAACTTCAAACGGTTATAGAGAAAAAGTTGATTAACGATTTTCGATATTTTTTTAGGATTAATTAGACATATATGTCAGTGAAATTATATTAAATTTTCAAGTCTTAATATTAAAAATCAAAAATTATATTACATAAAAATTAAC
Organism: Stegophylla sp. TES_Ste_2020; assembly: GCA_025469315.1. Lineage (NCBI taxonomy): Eukaryota > Metazoa > Arthropoda > Insecta > Hemiptera > Aphididae > Stegophylla > Stegophylla sp. TES_Ste_2020. Next base: position 10,676 of record JAIPRM010006265.1, on the reverse strand, counting down.
AAAATATGAGAAATTTCCGAAATTTTCAAAATGCCGCAGTTAAGTCAAAATGGACAAATCTTTTTGAAATTTTTATGAAATGTTCTCATGATTATTGTTAGTAGTTTTCAGTTCCTATCTGAATTACTTAAGAAGTTATGTTAAAAAGCAATTTTTAATTTTACAGAAATTCCGATAATTGCATATTTTGCCGTTTTTTGTCAACTTTTTATCAGATTTTCCGTGTTTTTAAAAAAAGTATTGAGAAATGTGAAAAATGACCTCTGAAAAGTACCATTTAGGTAGTTTTATAAGTTACTGATCGAAACTTTTGACAAATATTTTTATACGAAAAAGTGTTTACAGAAGAAAAAAAAAGTGTGTACTTCGCTCGTCGGGGTGTTCTTCGCACGTCAGGTGAGATATTCTTGACGGATGTATTGAATTTTAAAGAAACGATAAATAATTTCTTCAATAAAACGATTCTGAACGAAGGAAGTTCATTATATAAATATAAAACAGTAGGTTAGATATGTTTAACAAATAACTACTATTATTTAATAGTGTTGGGTGAGTAGTGTATTTTTCATATAATTTTTTCCGAGTCGAATGGAGTTGTAACGTTGAGTAGGTACCCGAATATTGTGTGTTTGTGTGTTGCCGAATTCGGCATAACATATACATTGCAGTCCGTATAATCTGTGATAACTGATTAGGCTCGTGGCCTTGAGACATGTATTTGAGTGGCAGTCAAAAGCCACACCATAATTACCGACTTGTATTAAATTAAGAGTCGAAAAGTACATAGGATAAAATAAGTGAATAACATTACACCTATTATAGAAATAAAATACTCGATTAATTTGTCCATACTTTTTTCGATTTTTTTTTAGTCTTGCCCTTGTAAAATATATAATTCTTTGCCCGTTAGAAATTTTATTGCACCAAAATATTCGCAATGAAATTCTCTATCTAGAAACCAAATTTTAAAACAATCGGTTTGGCCAATTTTCTTATGTGTACGTTAAAGTGCGTAATTTTAGGTAAAACTAACGAATTTCATCGAAATTCTAACTTCAAACGAGTATATAAAAAAAAGTTGTCTAACGATTTTCGAGATTTTTTCAGGTCAATTAGACATATATGTCAGTGAGGTCATAATAAATTTTCAAGTCTTAATATCAAAAATCAAAAATTTTATTACATAAAAACTAACAAAAAATGAGAAATTTTCAAAATGCTATACTTAACTCAAAATTGATCAAATCTTTTTGAAATTTTTATAAAATGTTATTGTAGCTATTTTTAGTAGTTGGTGAAAATTTCAAGTCCTTGGCTGCATTATTTTAGAAGTTATGTCAAAAAGTAATTTTCAATTTAACAAAAATTTCGGTAATTGCGTATTTTGTCGTTTTTTGTCAATTTTTCGACAGTTTTTCCCCGTTTTTGGAACAAGTATTGAGAAATTTGAAAAATGACCTCTTTGAAGTACTACCTGGGTACGATTTCAGTTCTATAGAGATACTAATCGAAACTTTTGGACAAGTATTTCTATACGATAAAGTGTTTCCAGAAAGAGAAAAAATAAATAAATAAATAAACATCATTGTAAAATCATATGCTTCTTCACTCCGTTCAGAATCTAAAAATTTAAAAATAAACAGTGGGAATTGTACTTGATTTCCGTGATGACTGATTTAGTCATAATGTTTGCCACAACATTAAAATTAAAATATATTTTTATATAGCACTACTTTAAAATACAATTAAATTTAAAATGTAAATTATATTGATTTATTATACCTAATTACTAATTATAGTAATTAATATATAAACTATAATTTGATATGCAAAAAAAATGAAACTATCAAATAAAGAAATTGAAATTTTAATATTATTTTGATGTTAGTATATTATCGTTTTTATTTTCAATTTTTTGTAAATTATAACTTTTAGGCTAGATTCACGTGAACGCCCGTATAATGTAGGTATATGCGCGTTTGTCCGCCGCATTTTGTAAGTTTAAGTATATAACTACTATAATTAGAGAATCAGAGTCAATTAAATTAAAATTCAAAGAAAATTGTCTTTTTAAACAATTTTCTTACATTTCTTAAATAAATTGAACGATTTTTTATTTACCTATGTAAAATCAATATGAACATAAATAATACTAAAATCGATTTATTTTATTTAAAAGACAACAATTTCTTGAATTAGACATACATGTCAGTGAGATCATATTAAATTTTCAAGTCTTAATATCAAAAATCAAAAATTTTATTACATAAAAACTAACAAAAAATGAGAAATTTCCGAAATTTTCAAAATGCTTACTTAACTAAAAATTGATCAAATCTTTTTGAAACTTTTATGACATGTTCTCTTAGCTATTTTCAGTGTTTGGTGAAAATTTCAAGCCTTTATCTGCAGTATTTTATAAGTTATATCAAAAAGTAATTTTCAATTTACGGAAATTACGCTAATTGCATATTTTGCCGTTTTTTGTCAATTTTTTTTTCAGTTTTTTTCGCATTTTTAAAATAAATATTGAGAAATTGGAAAAATGACCTTTTTAAAGTACCACTTGGGTTCGATTTCGGATCTATAAAGTTACTAATCGAAACTATTGGTCAAGTATTTCTATACGAAAATGTGTTTACAGAGATAGAAAAAAATATAATCATTGTAAAAACATAAGCTTCTTCACTTCGTTCAGAATCTAAAAAGGAAACAAATAAATAAATAAACACCATCGTAAAAACATACACTTCTACACTTCGTTCAGAATTTAAAATACCATCTAGATTAGTGATACCTAACCTTTTTTTATTCTATTGTTCCTTGAAATTTTTTAAAAATTCCATCCTCCTTATAAATTTTCAAAAATCTTATCTCCTTTAAAATAAAGTTTTGAAATTTTTTTGTTAGTCGTACAAATAAATTATACAGTATGTGTTGTAACTATAAGTATATTGAACAATTACTATTGATTTTTTCATAATTTTTTTAATTATATATTAATCAACTAATTAATAATTTTAAATATAAAACAAATTATTAAATATAAAAACAGAAATAATATTATAATAAATACTAATATTAATTAAATTATATAAGTAAATTTAAGATTAATTTTTTTAACAAAATTAACAAACGAAATTCTCATTATTTCACTATCACTGAATTCCCCCCTGTACAGTATCTCAAACCCTTCCTCCCCAATGAACCCTTTAGACCTAAGAGGCAAATTTTGATTCAAAAAGTTGGTGGTCGAAAATTTTGGGAGTATTTCTAAACAAAAAAAATATTTAGGCAAAAAAATTGAAAATAAAAACATTTGCTTCTTCACTCCACTAAAAATCTAAAATGGAAGTTTTATAGTGCAATTTTTAATTATATCAACAAAAAAGTGTATTTATAGATTGTTTAAATGTGGAAGGTGCGAGTTTATAAAAAATGGACACCCAGTAAATATTCATTAAAAAATGCCCTGTTATGCGATGTGATATTATAGTATTCAAAATTGATAATAAACGTACTTTTTTCTTAAATTTTTTATTCCGGTTATTATGAGACGATGTCAATGTTACCAGGAGATTTTTACTTTACTTATATTACGGTGAGGGAGAAAAACAGAAGACTTACACACCATAACACTTATTGTGATATTGCTCGCACCCCTTATACAGTTATGCTATAATACCGCATATTTTAATATTTATAGTTTATTGTTATGTCGTGGTGTTCGTTTATGTAAATCTGCGAACGTCCTGCACTCGTGTAACGTTCGATCGAAAGTGATTGTTTTGGAAACCGTTGTAGTGCAATTGTACACGTGTAAACCCAATGTCATTGGACAAAATGTCAATATGTCACATTTTTATCGATATTGTTATACACAATGCACAAGAGTCGTGCGAATGGAACAATTAATGAAACTCTATTATTGTACAACAGACAACCTTTATTGGACGTAGAGTAAAAAAATAAAAAATAATAAAATGTATTATCCAAAAATTAATTTCGAAATAACAATATGTAAAGCAGAAAGGTCCGTTGACTTTATTGAATTACATTCCGTTCTACAGTGGTGTGGATATGAAGGGAGGGGTTCAACCCCTCAGAACCAAAAAAGGGTCATGCTTAACATTAATACCTACATAATACAAAATACACATATAACGTCCTCGATATTAGACTGCTAAAATTATAACTATAAAAAATAAACGAAGTTCTATTTTAATTATAGTTATTGTAATAACTACTATATTATAATAATGTTTTATTCTTCAATCTTGTATTTAGACGACAGTTCCGAATTTGAAATAATACTAACAACATTCAAAATATCTACATTTATTTGTTCATATGCCTTTAAATTATACACATTTTAAAATTCTTGACTATTTTGGCTTATGATGGTTTAACATCATTTTATAGTGAACAAATAAAATACTACGAAATGCAAACTGTCACATTTTGATTTGTTGTAGTTTTGATATCGTATACTTACCTATTGTTATATTTCTAAAGAAATTGACCTAATTTTGGTGGTGTTTAAATACATACGAGTGACATAAAATAAAATGAAGCGTTTTTTATTATGATACATAAATATTACAAACTGCCATAGTTCTAATTTTTCAGAAAGAAAATGATTTTATTTAAATTACTCCCACCACCACCCCCCCCCCAAAAAAAAAGAAAAAAATATTAATTGAAATTTACAAATTTACAATTTACATTGTTGCAAAGTATCAAAAGCATAGCTTTAAGACTGAACGTATGGCAGCAGTTTGGATGAATAATCCTTTTTATCTGAAAACAATGTGGTTACAATAATGAAGTAGGTGCGTGCTAAGGGTGCAATAATATATTAATGAAAGTTAAAATAACAAAGTATGGGAAGAATTTTCATGATTTGGATGTATTAATGATTTGAGTGAAAAAAACTCAGTTACTCGAATATTATATTAATAATTTAGAAATTATTAGGTATTCAGTTAAAATTAAATATAAAATGTGTGATCAGGGTTATGAAGATTTGACAGCTATGTAGGCAAACTTAACTGTGTCCGATCACTAATTTTGTGAAATTTTTAATTGTTTAATATCAATATATTTGGTGTTACGATTAAAATCGACTTTATGAAATTCTATAGTTTACCATATTATATTCTAAAGATTTAAAAAAAAGTTTGTGCTCTCGAAGACTATAGGGAACTTCGAATATGACTTGTTTGACTGAATATCAAGTAAAAAATTTTAGTTCCATAAAGTGGCTGGATGAAATTTGGATGAGGTTTAATATACACAGCTTGATTTAGAAATACTGAGGCTTGAGAAAATTGAAAAATGTGGCTCAATTACATTTTTGTCCTATTTTTATTGGTATGTTTTAATTAATTTTCAAATATTTTGCACCACAAAATATTATTCTTTAACTTTCGTGAGTATTGTACATACTCATAAACAATTACCATAACATGTTTTTCATATATTAAACAGAAATAATATTTAGAGACATTTTTTAATTTAAATTTAAATTTTCTCAAATACAAAAGCAAGGCTCTTGAAGTGATTTTTAGGGAAAAAAAAATTTATAATAATATTTCGTAAAATTCCAATGTTGGTGAATTTCACTTTTTATGAGTTCCCATCCTGGTTTATGTATTTTATAAAAAAATTTAAAAAAATAAGAATACATGACTTTTTGGGTAAATTAGGGTTCAGTTTTAATTTACATTATGTACGGTTGGATGTAAAAAGAAGTTCTCTCGGCACAATTTGTCTCAATTTTATACATCTTGCAATCTTTTAAAAGAATGTAGGACAAACAAAAAAATTACAGTGAAGTTTCGAAATAATTCAACACAAACTATTCTTTTAAAATTTTATCAAAATTGACAAAGTACAAAAAATTGTAATAAACATTCAAGATAAAAAAGTCGGACATACTTCGCACGATGCACCCATCGTTCTTCACACGACGGGTGGGATTTTGTTGACGGGTGTATTGAATTTTAAAGAAGCAATAAATCATTTCTTCAATAAAAAGATTCTAAACGAGGGAAGTTAATAATATAAGAAAAAAAAACGAAAATTCGGAGTGCCGGAAAATTTTAATTCACACCATCGTATTCAGCGTCGAAAAATACATAAGATGCAATAAAACATTATCAACCTTCAGTAACTAAATAGTTTTAGTATATAGATATTTCGTAATATCTGTCTGTATTTTCTCCAATTTTTTTTTATTCAAACTCTTGTAAAATGTTTAAATATTCGTCCGTAAGAAATTTTATTGCACTAAAGTACTAGACACCAAACTTCAAAATAATTGGTCATGCCAATTTTCTTATATGTACGTTAAAGTGCGTAATTTTAGGTAAAACTAACAAACTTCAAACGGGTATAAAAAAAAAAGTTGACTAACCATTTTCGAGATTTTTTCAAGTCAATTAGACATATATGTCAGTGAGGTCATATTAAATTTTAAAGTCTTAATATCAAAAATCAAAAATTTTATTACATAAAAACTAACAAAAAATAAGAAATTTCTGAAATTTTCAAAATGCCGTACTTCAATTTTGGCGCAAGAAAATTTTGGACATTTTTCTAACATTTTTTTTTCACATTTCCAAAATTTTCTTGCGCCAAAATCTTTCTTCTCTTGAGAAATTCAAAAAATGACCTCTCTAAAGTACAATCTAGAGACAAATCCGGTTTCAAAAAGTTATTGATCGAAACTTTTGAACAACTATTTCCATACGAAAAGTTGTACACAGAAAAAAATAAATAAATAAATAAACATCATTGTAAATACACTAGCTTCTTCACTTCGTTCAGAATTTAAAAGTGCATATAATATTATTTATTTATTTATACATACCCAACATCGCCTGCCGTTAATAAATTCATTGCTGGCAACATTATATTTTGTCCTTCTAAATCCATTATTGTGGAGTCGTTCATACAAATTTTATGTGATCGCAAGAAACAATTTTCTCAGATTTTATCGATTGATACAAAAAGTGAAGTAGCTAATGGTACAAGATACGATGGCAGATATCAAGTAGTCGTGTCGATTGACTAAACATGTCGAAACAGTGTAATGCGAGTATATTATTATTTTATCATAAGCAAAGCATGTAGTATTAATTAGGTACTAAGAGTTTTTTTTTAAAAAATTTTGTTTGATTTATTCAACTGATAATAATAAGTCACTACTACTGTTTATTTCACATTTGATACTAATGACGTGATATCAATTGAAATATGTTGTTATAAATATTAATCGTTTGTGATTTATCAATGTATACTTTCTTTCTCGTCGAAACTTTTTCTCGAATACGATTATCTAATCTATTATTATAATTCAGTCTGCATAAATGAAAAATTCTATGGTTTTATTTCGGTATTTAAACAACTTAATTTACATATTTTTTAAAAATATTAATAAATGAAATCGTTTTCTGTATAATCGATATACGTATATTTATAGAAAGCGCGAGTCCGAGACTTCAAACTAGTGTGCTCAACTATTTAATGGTCATAGATCATCTCGAAGGTATTTGCAGAATACACTGTAACCGACAAGTACTAAGTTGAGTTTAGGTGCTTATAGGATTATTGTTTAATTATAATTTAATTTCGGGGAATAGGAATTTTCGTCGACGTCGATTCGATGACGTAGTTTCAGCGTTAAACCAAATAATACCTGCGTACTGCACTACTGCGTAAATTGTAAGGGTTAATGAGTTTTACGGATGAACAAATCAGCAACGGAAACGATCGATAAACATTATCCTAGGCTTTTGGCTGTTGTTGACTAGTACGAGTTTGTTTAGCTGCGGTGCAGACGCAAAAATATTTACCTATGATTTTCCGAAGAGGATGTTAATCCTGATTTAGGCATTAGTCGCAACCTAGGACAAGCTAAAAAATATGACCCCTTCTCTAACCAATTATATTTTCATTCAATCTCTGTGAGTTTGAATTAATTTTGAAACGATTAAAACACAAAATATTATCCCAATGTGTTTACCCATTCGTGATCAACTACTATTACTAGTTTTTCATAATTTAATAATAATAGTTTAACAATTAGCAACATTTAAACATTTTAATTTAAGTTTTTTCAGTTAAACAAATCAAGGCTCTTGATCTGAAACAAATTTATAAATAATCATTATTTCTAAAGTTCTTATGTTGGTGCAAGTTCACTTTTTACAAGTTTGGAGGTTCTGATTTATAATAGCTTATACATATGCTTATAAACAAAAATAAAAAATAAATATTTTTTTAAGTATTCATTATTTGTTTTGTAAACTATAGTCAAGTTTTAGTTCATATTTTGTACTGTAAAATGCAAAAAAAAAAAACGATTTTGTGATAAAATGTTAGGCTGACTTGAGAGGTCTAAGAAAGTTAGCCGAAAATGGGAATCTGAAAAAAGTTCAGCCATCATGTTCTAAACACGGGAAAATAGTCCTAATTATTTTAATAATGAAAGATACATTGTACAACTAATAATTATGTGAATTGATTCAAAGATAATATTATAATGATTTCGAAAATAATGAAAATAATTAATTTAATATTTATAATGAAAGATAATCTACTAACATCTTAAAATCTTATGCTTTCTGCCACCAATTTTATTTATAAAAGTTTATGTCAGGTATTGATTGAGTTTTGTTTTATTTATTATAGCGTTATTTTGTATTATACATAATCGTCATAATCTTTAGTACCTTATTGTCTACTTAACATTTAATATAACGAGAATGCTGCATTTTACTGCAGGTGCAGGTTTTATAATCGTTGTTAAGTCTTACTTTCTTTTAAGTCAATTATTTGATGGTGGGACAATTAAATCGGACTTTTTCTGGATATTCTCGAATCTTACTGCACACATAAAAAAAACCGAGTATTCTTCATTCTCTGGATGAGATTTGGTGGGTGTGTCAGATTTTAAAAAATCAATAAATTATTTCTTTTTTAAAACGATTCTGAATAGAACTTCAGGTTATATAAAATAATTTTACTTAAAAATGGTAGTTTATTAATAGGTATAACGGGAAAAAAATGTATATCTAATTCTTATTTTATGATTCAAAAAGTGGCTGATCAAAACTTGTAGTCTAGTATTTCCATATCAAAAAATGTTAATGGAAAAAAAATAATAAATAAATAAATAAAATATAAAAAATAAACATCACTGTAAAAACACTAGCTTTTTCGTTTCACTCAGAATCTAAAATCATTGTACTATTGTACAACATACCTACATTACCTATCATCATACAGAATGTAAAACAGTTATCTATAAGTACAGATTAAATATTGTTTTTATTCAATAATAAGACGAATAATTAATTAATTTCAAATATAAATACACGTTTTTGGTCATAATAATTATGATATGATATGAAATGTACCTTTCAAAAAATTGAATCTATGCTAATGCAGTTGCAGGGACGCCGTTCAGGGGGGAGGGCAAAGTGTGCATTGGCACCCCCTTAATTTTTAAAAACTTTTCTGTAGCTTGAGCATAAAAATAAGAATCTAACATCATTTACATGATCAAAAACTGTGAATTTGTTTCCTTATCAAAATAAACCCAATTATTTACTGATACAAATAATTGAAAAGTAAAACTGTACTTTACAATGATGGTTTATAAATTTTTTTTTATATATTATGGAACCCCTTTTCGGTTAGAAATAATTGTCCATAAGATTCAACCCATACCTTAAAACATCAGAAATCACGACAAGATGGTACTTTAAAGAGGTAATTTTTCGAATATCTTAAGAGTTTTTTTTGGAAAGAATACCCAAAATTTGACTAAAACGGTAATAAAAATAAATAAATAAGATAAACACTATGAAATTTTTAATATATAATAATTTTTTTTTCTTGTTACAGTTTTTAGGGTAGGTGTATTTGACGGTATACATTTTTTTTTCTGTGAATAATCAACTATATAATTTTTAATAAAACTATTCTGAATAACAAACTTAAACACCATTTAGAATTATTTTACTGAATTTAATTTACCCAGTGACGGATTCAGGGAAAGGTTTGTGCAATAAACACATTTCTTAACAAGTTAAGATTATTAATGTTAGTAGGTATGTATAATTATTACTAGGACTTGGAAGTTATAGGAGTTGCACATTGTTCTATATATGCTCCTATTTTATAGCAGACCAACATATAAATCCAATATGGTGATTATAAAAATCAAAAATTAAAAATTCATGTTTTGAATATTTGGTTGATTATTAAGAAAAAGTGCATATTTCATCGATTTTCATACGCATATTATAAATATTTACTATTTATGAAAAAAAATGATTATTTTCTCTCATGACATATATATTTCATTCATACTTCACGAATCAATACTAAAAAGCCGGACATGAGACGATGGGTGGGATTCTCTTGACGGGTGTATTTAATTTTAAAGAAACGATAAATTATTTCTTCAATAAAACGATTCTGAACGAGGGAAGTTAATAATATAAAAAAAAAATGTTAGAAAAATGTCCAAAATTTTTCTTCACATTTTCAAAATTTTCTTGTGCCAAAATCTTTTTTATAGGATTTTCTATCTATGTTTAAATTTTCATAAAATTCTGATCAAAAAATAATGGTTTTCGAGTCGTTTTTGTCAAATTTTGGAT
>JAIPRM010006264.1:0-19007 GCA_025469315.1 Stegophylla sp. TES_Ste_2020 | reverse complement strand
TTTTTTGGAAAAAACGACCCAAAATATGACAAAAACGACTCGAAAACCATCATTTTTTGATCAGAATTTTATGAAAATTTAAGCATAGATAGAAAATCCTATAAAAAAGATTTTGGCGCAAGAAAATTTTGAAAATGTGAAAAAAAAATTTGGACGTTTTTTTTTCTTATATTATTAACTTCCTTCGTTCAGAATCGTTTTACTGAAGAAATGATTTATCGTTTCTTTAAAATTAATTACACCCGTCAAGAGAATCCCACCCATCGTGCGAAGAACACCCATCGTGCGAAGTACGTCCGGCTTTTTATTATTATTATTATTATTATTGAGTATAAAATATGTCAGTTAGCGGAATAGTTAAGTTTTGTATGCGTGTTTCTTTTTTGAATTTCAGACAATTGGGACCAAACTACTAAGGGTCACCGAAGTGGCACCAGTAATATTATATATAATATATTAGCGAAACGTCGTCGTCGGTCACGAACGCTTTTGCTCCGTCGTCGGCGGCGTGAGCTCTGTGAACATTTTGTGTCAACGTTTATTTCAACAGGAATTTCTCTCTCTCCCCCCTCCCCATGAAGCGTATATAAATGACCCGACAGTCGTCGAAAGTAGTCGGCTTATTCGTAGAACACTCGTCGGGAACGATTTGTTTCAGAAAATAACCTATGTTTATTGAAAAGTTATATTTTATTTTAATATTTTCATCCTATTTTTTTTTTTTTTCATACATTACAATTTGTACCTACTCGTATCTGAACTACTAAACCTAATAAAACTATTACAACCCCTCCCCCGCTAGAGTAAATCAGCCGAAAGAAATTATTGTACTGATTCCTATGAGTTCCGAAAAGCGAAATCACTGATGTTCCGCAGCTGTTCGGTTTGCGCGCGCTGACATCATGCTAAAACAGTTCTTCCCAAACTTCTTTTACGCAACGGCCCTTTTGGTATTCTAAAATCTCCCACCGCCTTCGATCAGCATCAATAGAATAATTTCGGCCAGATAACAAGTTATAAATCATATTATTAAATTTATATTTATTATTAATTATGAGTACCCATTTATAAGTATGTTGTGACAAATTAAATTACCAACATAATATTAATAATATTATATTACGAAGATGTGACTGCAAAATGAAAATTCACATTGAAACAGTCAATGCCAACTTTTATAATGCCCCTCGGTAGAGCTTGTATCTTCAATTGCCCCCCTCCTCCCCTTTGGTAGTTCTAACGCCCCCAAGGGGGCAATATCGCCCACTTTGAAAAAACACTGTGCTAAAACATGACATTAACACGTACATTTCTATAAAAAACAAACTGTTATTATTATTATTATTATTATTATAATCAATGCTTCTAGCACTACATTTGCGCTTGTCATCAAAATTTTTCACCACTATGCGCTCCATAAGTCTGCCAGTGATTTGCCACGTTTTTATTTTCCACGATAATAAGAAGTGCAATTATTGTTTTCTCGTGTCATAAGAACGCATTATTTTGTTATTAATTTATCACAGACGTCACTAGAACTTTGCACTGAGTTTTATGCAAAAACGTGTTAATGTAATATTATTAATAAAATATGTTCATTATAAAAAAATTCTTAAACGTTAATAATAAGTTAACAATAATTAAATGTTAATAATAATAATAATAATAATAATAATAAATATTAATTAAACAAAATTGTAATAAGATTCGATGACTCTAAAATCGTCGTTCGTTTCAAAAAACACTGTGATATTTACCATTGTCTTGCTACTACCACTTACCAACGTTTTTGCGATGGTAAAAGTACATCTCTATATCCCTCAGTGACGCCTATACATATACGCGTGATCGAAAATCGTGCGTACGACGGATTAATGATGGTACGTTATTTATTTTTTTGTAGTCTATTAATTATTTTTTTTTGTAGAACAATGAGCGTTTTTTGCGCTATTAAAAATCCTCGGTGCGACCGAATAAAATCTATGAACATTCGAATGCGTAGGGGGTTTTTTTTTTCATCCTGGCCACAATGCCAATTACATAATACAGTCCTGGGACTGGGACACTACTCTCGTCCTATTCATTGACACTTCGTTACAGTGAGAGTATTTTATCACTCGCCATTATTTTGAGATTATATTTAATAAAATAGTTTTAAAAATATTATATTTTTTAATGTCGTCTGTACTTAAATCAATGGCGCAACCAAGGCGGGTGTTTTGGGTGTCTGGACACCCCATTTGAACTATATTTATGGAAATTTTATTCAATGAGCATTGAAAAAAGAAATCAAATGAATATGCTCCGACGAAACTCGTTGCTTTAATTTATTTAAATATTATTTCGTTAAAAAAAAAAAATAAATAAATAATAATAAATCTAATATAATTGTTTAATATTAATCGAAAGAAAGACATTTTCTAATGGTTTTGTGTACATAATATTAGACATGTTTGCTTCTTAAATTTATTTTCGTTTAATTTTCATCCGTAAACACGTGTTTACGTGTAAACGTGTGTCACTTTATCCATGCGGTCTTGTTAACAAGAGACATAATGACATTATATCGATTTCACTTTGAGCTTTTAACAAAATATCAAATTTATTTCAAGAGAAACATCCATAGAAGCGCAACAAAAAAACAATAATAAAACCATTTCAAGCAAATTGTTTCTACGGTCCTTTACAAACGCAGATGCAGTTAAATTTGAATCTTTAAAACAATCTTTTCGGTTTTTATTAATGATATTTTATCAAACAAATATTTTTTATAATTACTATGATAGTGGTATTCGGTTTATATATGTTTTTAAAATAAACAAATATATATATATATATTAATGAAGGATTTAGTTGTTAAATATTATTATTCATACAAGAGTAAACAATATATTCCTAAGGGATTGAATTATTTCTTCTTCTTCTAAACGGTGCCCTTAGGAAAAATGAAACAACAAAAAAAATTCATATAACTTCGGTCGACATCAGACATTTGCAAGACGAAAATGTAACTCAATAACATTTCGAAAATACTAATTTAAAAAAAAAAACACATGGAGTTCTTGTCATTTAATTTTTATATAGGAAATTTTATAACCATTCATAAAATAAAATGCTCTTTTAAAGTTCAACTGTAAACGTTTACAGTTATATATGTTTTTTCATTTTTTTTAAGATGAAATATTAACCAAAATATTATTACTTCTAAGTCAGTAATAATAATAAGTAAAGAAAAACAACACATGTCATTATCTAAATTTTCTAGGAATCGAATTTAAAATCATAATTATTGTAAAATTTTTAGTATTAATTATATTATTTAATTGAAGTATTCACTCATTATCAACAATAGTGTAACACAGATTGAATAAATTGACAAAATAATTTTATCATTTTTACCATAAATATAGAATTTTTGAAATATCTTGGTTTTTGTATTCATTTAATATGACTTAACACGTATACGTATAAAGTATTATTAATGATTAATGGCCCTGAAATAATTTCAAAAATCGAAAATACATTTTTATTGTTACTTGTTTTGTTAACTATTAACAAAATATGTTACCTACACGATTTTATAATTCTTGAGCATATCAATTTTTCCATATTTCGACAAAAAAATAATGGTTTTATAAGTTTTGTAATATATAGAAATTGACAAAATAAATTTTTCTCCAGATGTTTGTAAAAGAATAATTTTAAACGAGTTGTATAATATTTTTTATCAAAAACAAAAAATTACAATGGTTTCGCAATAATAACAAAAAGATAAGTCTGCCGTTTTTCGTGATATGAGTCATTTGATCCGTAAATCTGACACACATAAAAATATACTCATCGTTTTAAAACCAATATATTTTTCGCTACGCTTAGAGTCAAAAATACTTCAAATCATTTTTTACTATTTCCTAAAATACTAACATAAATTGAAAAACAAAAATATTACAACGACTTAGTTATTAACAATACTTAAATAAATATTATTAAAAAAAAAAAAAAAAAAATGTTCCATGTGATTGAAATAAAATTCAAATATTAAACTTCAAATTCTATTTCGTTATTTTGAATAAAACTTAAAAAAAATAAAAAATATGAGAAGTTATTTTTTCTCATTAACAATATTACGTTACATTACATCGATATTAAGGCGTTTAAAAAATAAATAATTTTTCGAAGGATTTAATCTTTATATTTTATAGTGAACAGAATAATTTTGAATAATCGATGCGTCTTCATTACTGAAATAAATATTTTTTACGTCATTAATATGGTATACGAAAATCCTCAACCTTTTTTAATATCATCTCGCATTACCACAGAAAACAGAGTTTTACAGTTCATCTTCGTTTTATTCGTCTTGGAGTCCATTAATGTTAGGATTTCAATTACACAAACTGAAAATGAAAAAACTAACCCCACATAAATAATCAATAGTGTTCAATAAATCTCGCGGTTAATCCATATGACAAAATCCTTCTCCATTTCTTTTCATCAGTGACTTATTTTCATTCATTCGGTCTTCAAAAATCCAATTGTACCTTATATATAATTTAATTTCCCGTTTGAATTGTAATTTAGGTGAGTCTTTTTTGTTTTTTTTTTTATACTTCTTTGTTTAGTTATTTTTGACAGGTTAAATAAAATACGCACGTTATAGTTATTATTAAACGTAAGTTGCATATTTTATATCATCCATCAAATATTTATGAAATTATCACGTAATGTCAGTACTAAATAAATTCTTGGAAACGAGTACATATTTTATATAATTTAAAAACATAACTTTTAATAAAATACAGAATAATATTTTATAACACATTGCAATAAAATTGTTTATTAAATATATTTATTTATTTTTTTTTTTATATATAATAATACAAATATGTAATATAAAATAAATTTTTTTTTTTAATAAGTTTCAAACCACATATTATATGACAAAAATTTTATATTCATATATTATAATATATTTTTATGTTTTTTTTTTCGGTTTATAATATTCTACTGTATAGATAAGAGTAATGATTTTTATTCAGTTTACTCGCAGTACAATAATTTTTCTAATACATAACTGAATATTAATCCTCTTTATTAGGTTCTGAGTACACAGGGAAAAACAAGTATTTATTTTTCGCATTAAAAAAATGTTCTTCAACAGTTCATTTTTTATGATTGACCTTTTTTCGATTTTCAACTAATAAAATATAGTAATAATTATTAGAGGTATTGTTTATTTCGAAAATACCACTGATAAAATTTATTAACAATAAAATAAATATAATTTCATTTTCAAATACTCTTATTATTATTTTAATATTGTAAAATAACGAGTGAAAAAATTATATTAGGTAAAAATTAGCATTCGACACTTAGGGGTCTGGAGAGAACATATTTTGAAAAGAACTAAAAGAAGAGTATTTTATAAAGAATATATTTAAAAGCTCTAGTTTGTGGTACAATAGGGATCGGATTTATATGTATTGAAAAAAATATAATATGTAAATACATATGAAATAAAAAATTTACTTAAGTTCAATTGATTAATTTGAAATTGTCGTGGGAAATAAAAAATCGTTATCATAAACAAATATCTCTATTTTGTAAGGAATCCTTGAAAACGAATTTTACACCTGTTGAACTTGGTGAATTGTATCACTAAAAAATACATGTTTCCATATTTAAATCCAAGCACTAGCCCTTGTAATAATTAAACGAACATTAGTTTGTTCGTGTATAATGAGAGCTGTTGTCGCAAATCCCGGTTGCATCATTTTGACATGGCGCACGCGCACAAGTCATCAGACGAAAAAATAAATCAATTTTTCCTCGTTGTGTAACTGTAAGAATTAGTAAAGTACAGTATATAGTACTTAAGTAAATTAAATATACTTCTACTAGGTTAGTATTGTAATTTCAAGAAAACTGCTGTTGAATTCACGAGTTTCTCTACTTAACTTTTTTGAAATTTTCTTTTTCTATTCAAAACCAAATGTAGCCAAAACACAATGAAATGTCTAATGTTATTACATCACGGTATTTGAAAAATATATCTTGATTTAAAGGTTCTTTGAAACTGAAAATCGTGTTTCTAAAATATAAAATGTAAACGAATTCATTCGTATTTCAAAGATTTTATAATTGGACGTTAGAAAGAAATTACATATATGCTTAATATTCTACTTATTAGTGGTCTAGACTTATGAAAAAACATACATAAGCATTTTACAATTAAATTAATCTTGGATACAATCGAAAACCGTTTTGATTATTTGAAATTAAAACGTGATTTGAAATAATGTTATAAATGTATTATATTTAAAACGTATCAAATATTCGAAAAAGAACGATTATTTATTTATTATGAAGTTTTTGAATAAAAAGTAAAAATAAAAACTATCTAAATATTAAAAATCATCAAACATCAAACCACTTTTTTCGCTTTAAAGCGTTTTATAGACATATATTTTTTTTTTTTATTAATAAAAATGACCAATTGTTGAATTTCATTCGTTGAATTTATGAGTTCAATCAATTGATTTATATATAATGGAAATTGGAAAGGTTTAAAATTGTTTTCCAGTACTTTATAAAATTCGTATTTATAATGTTATCTTTACGTAGTATGTCCGAGGTACATTCAGAATATTATTCGCGAACCGCTTTACATAAATTTAAAGCCTATTAATGCCAATTAAACGAAACGCCTAGAAGGAAAACATTTATTTAACAAGAAGTCTTGAGACAATTATTAAAGTACCCTCTTATTATTATAATGCGATTAGATGAATTATTCATTTTAGAAAAAATTGTAATGGTAAAAAAAAAAATACTTACTAGCAAACAGTTTATTAAAAATGCCATATTTAATTTATAATTAGGCCAGTCAAATTAAGTTTCCTTATTGTATACTTTGTGCTTAATGAAAATCTTTCTATAATTAAAAAAAAAAAAATCTTATATTATTTAAGAAAATATCAGCTTATTTTACACTATTAAACGAGTTAATTAGTGTTTTTAATTTAATCTGTTTCTCATACAATAACAGGTATGTAAGGTTTTTTTTGGGAAATTATTAATTTATAATAAGTATAATAATTATTTGATTCTTGTATAATATGAATGCATGTGACATTTTTAATTTTGAGTGGAGTTCAAGATATGTTTTTTTCTTTTCTGGAAACACTTTATTTTTTCGATAAAATGCTCACATCATTACGTGTAGCATGTTTCCGGTAGAGAATTTTGGATGACATGGATACATGGATTAATTAGGTGATTTTTCAAAATCCTCAACAGTTAAATAAACGAAACATTCATAACAAATGATTTTTCATTTATTTCGAGTTTAACATGCACAAGATAATCCTACTCGAGGAGTGAAGTATGGTGGTGCAATGTACGTTTTTTGCTTTTCAATCTTCACTTGTCAAATGCGCCTACACTTATTTTCATTAGAAATCTGTTATCTTTGAACTAATTTCTTATTTTATAGTTTATTCATTCACATTTTACCTATTATTTTAATATTTGTATATTATTCTACATTATACCAATAGTTATTTAATATGGTTAGAGACGTGGAGTTTACCGGTAAAATTTATGTAAAATTCGGTACATCGGTAAATTTTGAAAAAATAATTAAAAAATGTTTAAGTGTATTTTTTATTCAATTTTTCAGTATATAGTTGAAATACCAAATTTCTCACCTTCTTACGTTTTTATGAAGTGTTTAAATGTAAAATGAATATTTTTTCCTTTATTACTTACACCTCTACTCATCGACTTATCTAACCTATTCTTATATTACTATATTTCCAAAAGTACATAAATGTATGATAAAGTCATTTTCTCACTTGTATGTATGATTGATTTATGATTTATATTTCATATAAAAAATATATATATATAATTTACATAATCAGTGATAAAAGATAACACTGATAACCAGTAGTTAATTTTAAAACTTGGAAATAAACAACAATAATATTGATCATAAATTATAATATGCTTAAAATATTCTCAGTAATTTTTCTTTATTAGTTGAGATATTTCTTAGCTATGTTAATTTTATAAAATATATTATGTCCATAAAAATAACATATTTTCGAGTTATTTTCTTGTCACATTTTATTACTTAGCTTACTTCAAGTATATTATGAACTTGATAAATTGATGATTTCGTGTAAACATCAAATAAATGCACTTGATTTTATTAATTATTAATTACTGAGATGTATCGAATGAAGAGAGTGAGATAAAAATCGAAAATAGAACTTTTGCCTAGGAATCGGTCGCTATTTGTTTGTTACAAATAATTACTAAATTCGAAAAACGGTGATTTCTCGAATTATATTATAAGTAAAAGCATCTCTCGGTGTCTATTTTATTTTTAATTACTGTTGTCATAATATTTCACTTGATCGCTGTCGTCGAGTTTATTTGGGCAAATTATTTTTAAAATTAATATCTAGCTATTTCACGCGAAATGACGTATTTATATTGATTGTAAGCAATAGCATTTCTTATAGTGTACATTTTTATTTGCTTTTTGAAACTCTGTTTTTTACAACAAAAACGAATAAACATAATGGAGATAACTTTTCATTCAGATGGAAAGAAATTTTGTTGACGTGGGGAAATTGTTTTTTTTCTTCTTTTTTAATGAACATACATTTATTGTTTTAACACGACTAAAGAAGTATTTGAACTTGGGTCGACGACAGTACATTAAAAGAGTTACACAAATCTCATAGTTCTTCTTTGAAATAAGTAAAAATACTTTTTATATAGTCTTTATTTTTTATATAAACGAGGAAATGGGATGTATTTTAGTGATTTATCAGAGTTGAAATTATATCTTTTAGTGCATTAGAGTACACAGATTAATCAAAATTGACATGTTATGTATAGTATGTTATATAGTACAATAACAGTTGTAACTACATATTATGTAATTGATGATTCTTGAACAATAATATTATATTATATTAATTAGTATTGTTGATAAAATATGAAAGAAACAGATTTCTATCAATTTGCAGATCACACAGTTTTTTTTTTGTTTTGTTTTTATCAATTTGAAGTTAGAATCGAATTTTTCACTTTCATTTTATTTGGTATATTCTTAATAATAAATATAATTCATAGCAGTTTTAAAAAGCTGTTCAAAAATGTATTATAAATAATATTGATATACATACGTATAATAAAACTTCAACACTTACATGCACCACATTTGCCTAGACGTGACGCCGTCTTAAAAAATCAACGCGTTAATTATTTTCAAGTACGAATATTTGCAATAAATTTGAATGACAATATAATCTGCGTTATTTTCAATTCTTCTTTAAATACAAATTAATTTTATTATAATAATATTGTGTGTTTTATGCTAACACAACTTCTTATATGATCTCGTTGCCGTCCAATCATTTTTGTCTGGTTCTACCTTTTATTATTCGCTATACAAATAAAATATCATAATATTCTATTTTAACAATGGCTTTTTTTTGTATTTGGCCAGTAGTTCAATACAGTTTTTTTTTAGATGAAAATATAACATTTTTCAAAAAACAACACAACCGTTACGTTTATAGTGAATGTAATTTTGCAATTATTTTTTTTTTGTTTATTATTGTATTGAAATTTAATGAATTCCTCGTTTTCATTTTTAACGCATTCAAAACTACACTGTTGTTTAAACTAGTGACATAATTATTAATTTACAAAAATAAAAATGAAAAATAATATCATATGTCTTACACAATCTAAAACATTGTACTTCTTCTTCTTGTCGTGTCCGATATTTTTCAAAAAGCCAACAACAATAGGATTAAAAACATAGTAAAATTTAAATAACAAAAAAAAAAAAAAATAAAAAAAAAAAATAAAGAGAAAAAAAAAAAAAAAAAAAAAAAAAAAAAAAAAAAAAAGAAAGAGAAAAAAAAACAGGTAAATACTTAAATAATAAAATAAATAAATAAATCAAACAATTTGGTACATCTAATAAAAATCACATATTTTGTAACGTTCTATATGTTGTGCTGCAACCAGTATTATAACATTGTACTAAAACTCTACAGTAGAAACATTAGTGAGACCCATTTTTAATTTCCAAATCGCCATATCTATAGAAGACACTAATATTTTATGGTTTTCGCTTACTTACCCACTGTGACTTTATGCACAAACCGTAAATTTGGATATTCAATGAAATTAACTTGTATTCGATTCGACAAATGGGGGGGGGGAACACGGTTCGTAAAATATAAAATATTGTACAAAAGAACATTTGGATTCGATTTGATTTAATTTGCAAACTCAATCGAAAATTAATTCGTACACAAAGGTATCTAATTAACACGATGTATAATACAACCAGCGGGCGAAATTCAAAAACAAAAGTAAACAACTTAAAACTATACGAAATTACTATCGGTTCTTCATTAGTTCACATTTCATAATTTGTTTATTTCATTCTTTTGCCAACCACCATCTTTTGCACCAATAATATGCATAAATAGGAATTATTTTGAATAATATTACACAAACAACCAATCACGGTAATTTTATTCTTATGCGGTTGTTATAATTAACCGGTCTAAAGGATAGATCGAAAATAATATTTACGTCCCGCGGATAATCGTCTGGAATGCCGCCGTCAGTCGCTACATGGAAACACATACACTTTCTTGACGTTTAGGCAATCGCGATTTCGTCGAAATGAAATATTATCACGTACATGCTTTACACTCGCATGATTTATATAGGTGTGTGTATATATATATATATATCATGTAAGTAATACTTTTGACAGGAAAAAAAAATTCTCTCGTTTATAATTTATAATAATATACTTATTATCATAGGGCTAGGATTTTATAGCAAATGCTACTTTTTAATGGAGTGTGATAGAAAGATAATTCATATTTATGTAGATAAATAGGTTTCAATTCATTCTGATTTCAACAAAGTTAATTTTTTTTTTTTTTTTGCTTTTTTCCACTAAATGTGCTTTTTCTCGTTTTTGTATTATTTTTCTCATTTTTTACATATAAATTTTAACGAAAAATTCACATAATAATTCTCTAAATATATATTATTTTTCTACTAAAATATTATTATTGCCAGAAATACCCGAGTAAAAATGTATACATACATTTTTGGTTTACTGAATCAGTTGTTATACTTATCGTAAAGTGAAAATAACATTTAAGATTCTATACGGAGTGAAGAAGCTAGTATTTTTACACTGATGTTTAATTTTAATTTTTTTTTTCTTTTTTTTTTTCTGTGTACAACTTTTTGTATCGAAATACTTGTCCAAAAGTTTCGATCAGTAACTATTTGAAACCGGATTTTCCTCTAGATTGTACTTTAGAGAGGTCATTTTTTGAATTTCTCAATTCTTCAATTTTTTTTTTTTTTTGGAAAAAACTTCCCAAAATTTGACAAAAACGACTCGGAAACCATCATTTTTTGATCCGAAATATATGAAAATTTAAACATAGATAGAAAATCATATAAGAAAAATTTTGGCGCAAGAAAATTTTGAAAATATGAAAAAAAAATTTTGAACATTTTTCTAAAATTTTTTTTTATATTATTAACTTCCCTCGTTCGGAATCGTTTTATTGAAGAAATGATTTATCGTTTCTTTGAAATTCAATACACCCGTCAAGAGAATCCCACCCGTCGTGCGAAGAACACCCATCGTGCGAAGTATGTCCGGTTTTTTCTCTGTCTATTTTATAAATATATACATTTTAATACAGAGTATTAACATAAGTCGTATTCAAAATTGTAATTATAATGGTAAATTTTCTGTTTTCAAAATAAACGCGCTAAAAACGTGCACACATTAATTTACATCGAATGATTTACCACCTATTATTATAATACCATTATAAAAATAATGTGAGTGATTTGTAAAAAAGAAATATATATATATTATTCGGTTGTTTTGTAAGATGCCACCAAAGAATATTGGTGGCATCAAAATAATCTCATTTACCCGATAACCGAGTTTTTAATGAATTACCGTTGTGTAACAACTTCTCTCAAAGTCGTTTGCTTGGGCCCAAAAAAATATTGACGGATTTAGCGCAATGACTCGTTTTGTACGACGTTTTAAGATTTATACTAAAAATTATAAAAAAATTATAAACCGTAATTCATATCGAAATCAGATTGGTTTGTCGATATACAAATACTTTTTTTGTTTTTTTTTTTTTTTACTTTACTTCGCGTTAAAGATTTTATACGATTACGGGTCAATGTGGATTTTTTTCTTCTTCTTTTCCAAAAGTTTTCTCAACAGTCGTCGAAAAATCAAAAACGGAATCCCTGTTTCACAGTAACCGTATATTATATATAATATATATAATACATAGTATAAGTCATATAAGTTTTTCCGAAGAAATGGCATGAATAGAAAAAAAAACCCTCTTATGAATAAATATGAGTAAACTGCATGAATTTTTAATGAATCCTGACTATTTTTTTTGGATATAAAACCGAGATCTGCGAAAACGTATCCTTCGAAAAAATAAAACATAATAATAATAGTGAAAAAATATGAAATAATAATAACGTCGTGTGTCGTCAATACACTTTAAAATATTCTGAGGCAAGGAATCATATGTCCATTTTTTTTTTGGCACGCCGATGACACGTTTCGTATCACAGAACACACGACGGTATACGCGTTACGATTTCCTTATAATAATTCGGGGTTGTTACGCCAATGGAAAACCTGGAAATGTCAGGGAATTTTTCATTATATTGTCTGGAAAATTATTTACAGTAAAGGTATATATGTAGGTTTTTTAAAGTTTACTTATACTGTGAATCTAATTCATTTAGTTTTACATTTTTCTAATCTATTAGAAAAAAAATATGTATATATTTTATTTAATTCCTTCAAAATATTCCTCATTGTCTATCTATATTAAAATTTTCATTAAGTTCGGATTAAAAACAAAAATATATATAGATACAGTGTCTTTTTTGTCAAATTTTTTGTATTTTTACCAAGTTTTGAGAAAATTATTGAGAATTTTGAAAAATAACCGCTTAAAAGTACCATCTATAGTCTCTGTAGTTGCTGTTTGAAATTTTTGGACAAGTTATTCCGTACGAAAAAATGTTTACAGAAAAAAAAATAACAATATCATTGTAAATCACTAGTTTCTTCGGAAAATTTTTATAAAAAGCATAGAAAACTTGGAAAAGTCGGGGAATTTGAAAAATTTAATTGCGTAACAACTCTGAATATATAAAATTATTGCTCCATTTACGTGTACGAGCTTAAAAAATATTCGTTCGAGTCTTTGAACATTGAAATTAAAATCGTGCATTTAATATAAAAAAACCACCGGTGATGTAAAATGGGTAATTCGGCACACACGTGGAGTGTTGTGAAGTGTATATTATAATATACAACAGAGTTATCGTAAAATTCGCGTGTCATGTAAGCGGGAAATTCGTTTATAAAATTTAATGATTAATTAATGACGGCCGTTAATTAGACCGATGGAAAAAACTGGATAAACGCCGTCAATTCTACACCGAAATGATCATTAAAAACCACAATTGGCTTCGTTAAATGACAGCCGCTCTAATAAACATTTAAAAAAGAGCCGGACATATATTTCGCACGATGGGTGTTCTTCGCACGACGGGTGGGATTCTCTTGACGGGTGTATTTAATTTTAAATAAACGATAAATCATTTCTTCAATATAAAACGATTCTGAACGAGGGAAAGCGCGCCCCTCAGGTTGAGAACCCTCGTTATAGATTATTTTCCATCGATGTGGATTATTTCATGCCATCGAAATCTGTTTTGTAAAATAACGTTTATTGATGGAATATTATATGCTTAAACAAAATACATATACGGTTAATCAAACAGAACTAAAAATTCTAATTTAATTGTAATTGTATACTGAATTCGCTTTCAATAAGTACCTACCTACTGCATGTGCATAATATATTCAAAACAATGGCATGTTATTATGCATATTTGAATATTGTTGTGTAAAAAGTTTTATTTTATTTTTTTCTGTCCGAGTTAAAGGCATTCGAATAATTTTTGAATCTATAAACATTTTAAATATGTGACGGACTTGTATCGTAATTGTGCGGGTAAATCTAAACTACATTTTGATCA
Organism: Stegophylla sp. TES_Ste_2020; assembly: GCA_025469315.1. Lineage (NCBI taxonomy): Eukaryota > Metazoa > Arthropoda > Insecta > Hemiptera > Aphididae > Stegophylla > Stegophylla sp. TES_Ste_2020. The sequence continues at coordinate 4,832 of JAIPRM010006264.1, read as the reverse complement.
TACTTTATTCCGGTATTTTACAAAAACATTTTCAATAAAAAATTTTGATGAATGTCGGTTTATTAAATAACGTCGTCATTGATATGATAAATCGTTGGATACAACAATATCCGTCTGATACTCATACATATTTACAGCGTATGTATTACAAATAAAATTAATTATATAAAATGTAAAATACAGCTTTTAAATAATTTTGAAATATTAAAACCATCGTTATTCTTATCATACTAATAACGTTAAATTATTATATATATATATATATATATGAATTAATTATTTTATAAAAGTGTAAGAACTTCCACGATTTTTTTCAGTGGGGCCCAGTATTCAATATATGAATTTCAAATAAACAAATAAAAATAATTAGTGACAGATAACGTATAATAATATGGTTTAATAGACTAAACCCAATCACTGTAATTTTGTTCAGCTGACAGAGTTTTTCGAAACGTATTGACTTCGATTTCGTTACTTTTCTAATTTACAACTTTATACTATCCAAACCCCGATTATGTGTCCGATATTTCTGACATCAAAGCCGTTCAATAATAATATTAGTCAATTAATGTATTTTGTCCATAGCATTCAATTATACAAAAGTAATTAATATATTATATGTTATATAAAAACTACAATATTTTCAGAACATTTTTAAAATAATAGTTTTACACTTTATGAATATATGATGCGAGGACGAAAATTAGGTTTACAACAGTTTCGGTGTATACATTTCTTTGCGTTGTAAACCTTTATATTAAAAACCGTAGTAGTTGAATATTATTAAAAATTGAAATTTAGTTATTAATCGTCATTACCAACTACCGAGTTTTATTTTTAAAATAAAAGTACATAGTGGTTCATATTATCAAAACGTGTTGATGGTTTTGGTCAGAGGCGTAGCCAAAAAGGGAGGCAAAGAGGGCTATAGCCCTCCCCATTGACAGTGTTTTTAAGCTATTTATACCATATTGTTCACACTTAGGTAATTAGTAAGCTGTAATTTTTAAAAAAATCTTAAATAGAAAATTATACAAGTTTTTTGTATATCACATTTTATTTTTACTAATTTATAGGTATTCGTATTATATTTAAACAGACCAATAAAAATACATTGAAGAAAGACAGTTTGTAGGTCATATTCAGTTATTTTGTTGTTTAAATTTCTAATTTAGCAGTATTTCACAAAACCATGAAGATATCCTACCCTTATTTATTCTTTCAAAATAGAAATATAAATATTTATAATGAATAAGAAATTAATAATAATACAACTTATAAACATACTCAACGTGAATAATAATAATAAAAACAAAAATGTCGAAGTAGAAAAGAAATTCACCGAGCAAACTTCAGTATAAAGTACTTGAGAAAATACCTAAGAAATAAATTGTATTTTACCACGTGTTTAGTATGGGATCTTAGCCCTCCCCTTACAAAATTCCTGGTTACGCTACTGGTTTTGGTTTACTGCAAGTGAATCGTTGTGTGTTTTTAATCAATCTGAAACGACAGTGTCGTAGAAACTAATAATTGTTTTCCAATAATCATATAGTTCATATTTGTATTTTACGATAAATATCAGATAGAAAGCTCGTATAAGAATCGTTGTGAAATTTTACAAACGGTTTGAATAGATTTATAAACGAATGAAAAACATAATGGCGCTCAAGTAAAAGTTGTGTACGTTTATTCAAACGTTTTATAAAGACAAGTTGTGACTACAGTGGTGGACAGTAACGACGAAAAATGGATTAGATTCACTTTGTACGAAATACCGCAAACGCCCATTGAATATTATTTCCTTCCCGACCACTACCGCAGTATAAACCATTTATAATGGGTACCGTGTAGGTATGCTGTGCGACAAAGACTCGCCAAAATGAATGACCTACAAACTAATATCCCTGAAAAACTCCTTGAGTTGGCAGTGGTATGTGCAATTTGATATCGGATATTGTAAAGTCATATAATATGAGGTATTATCGGAAAAAAAAAAGAAATTTAATGAATAATGACTACCGTTTACTATAATACAATTTATATTTTTATAAAATTGTTTAAAATGAAAACATTGTTATTGTTATTTTATTTACTTTATGTATTATATAACTTAAAAATTATCTTAAAAATTATCGAATAAATAAAAAGTTTCCCCCCCACAATCAATTTTTACTGAATTAATTATTATACAACAGTTATTTTAGATATATCAGCTTATACATATAATTCATAGGTACTCTTAACTCTGAAGTAGTGAGTTATGTGTAGTGAAAACTAAATATGACCGTTTTTCCGAAAGGTCTCGAGAAAATTTAATTGAAACTAACTTTGTAAAAATATTAGCTATACAGGTCACAACAATAATAATGAACTAACCATAACAATTCTTAAAACATTAACTTTGTTTCAAAGTCTCGAATTATTTATTTCAATGCTGATTTTGTATAATGTATATAATATATTTGAACAAAGAAATATTATATTAAATACTTAATAACACTGCTTCCCGATTTATTAGTAACGATAATTTGCACAAAATACAAAGATTATCCGACTCTTTTAAAACGCTACAAAACCAAAAAAAAATTAAATACTTAAATTTGTGACGTGTAGAGTACAAATCATCATTATAAATTCTAGACTGACAAAAACTGTTCGAATAAACAACTAGATATTGTTTTTTTTATACCAAGTCAACACACTGTAATCAGATTTTGTAAAAGGGATCAAATTGATAAAACTTCTGGTATATCGCAAAGTTTTACTATTACTTTCGTTCCCTGTGAGTGAAAAATGCTCTGGCGTGAATAAATAATATTCAAAATAAGAAAATTTTGTAAGTTTTGTTTGTATAATTATTACCGAGTGATGAGTACTGTTATTTGATATGCACTTCGCTCTGTGACTTAATTAACACACGTAAAACTCTAGTATTTATGTGAATGTAATTGGCCGACGTCAATCGAATTTTATTACAAAACGTAGTAAGAGATTCTAGACATTTTTTTGGAATAATAATTATCATTGCTCTTATACTAGAATGTGTTTGTTTAAACGGTCTAATTTGCATTGTTCGAAATGGAAAAAGTGGTGGTAGTCGAGTTCCTCGTGTAAATCAAGCGTTTCTTCTTTTACTTATATTACCAGCTGTCGTGTGCATACAATAAATTAATAAAATCACGAAAATTAATTAAGATATTTTCGTCAGTTTGAGAGTATTGTATTCGTTCGAACATCCGGTGTGAAAAAAAAAAGAATGTTTGAATTTTCTTGTAATTTATGCATTATTTTTTATTATTTTATTCATTTCTTGTGCCAAACAACGCGCGTGAATGAACATCACATTTATATTTCAAATATTTTAGAACAGACGCGTGTAATATAATAGGTCTTGTCTCCAAAAAAAAATCAAGTTTATGGAGCGGATTGAATTTCTGTTTTTTTTTACTCGATGAAGCATATCACGTCATGTGCTAAAATATAATATATATATATATATACTATTGGATACTGTTATGTTACAGTACATCGAATCAATCACGTTTACATCAAACTTTGTTTTATTCTCAAGATTCATTTTTGCATTTAAATCTATTTCATATATATTCTAACAAATATATCAGTTGTTTTATGAGTTTTGCTTTATATTCTCAGTCCAAATTAAACAATTTGTTATCACTTAAAAAACGAGTAAATGCGAAAATAAGAAATGTGAAATGGTTACTGATTTGAAGGGAAGACTTGTAATGTAAAGTCATCAGTTAGGCGCTAAAAATACTGAATAGTCAATAAAAGTGTCAATAAAACTATGATGTTGGTCTAAAATTTAATTTTATCACTTGGGACATTCATTAAAAACCAAATCATAATGGATATTTTAAAATCATTTTTTGAATATAAATTAAAATGAATTATTGTATCCAACGATTATGTTATATTATCTCGTATATTACTTATTAAAATATAAGTGCAACGTTGTCGAAGAATATAATATATTTTTAGCATTTTTATTTGAAATACATAGAGAGGAAAGTCTAATGTAGTAGGAAACCGCTCACTGCGACTTGTGGCCTTCTTTTCTTGCAACCTAAAGTGCCCCAAGGGACTTTGAATACTACTAGTCTATAACATCAACCGATTGTAGTCGTGGTACAGCTGTAAGGGAATAGAGGTTTGCACAGTTAACCTAAAAATCGACGTAGCGAATGGGAGGTCAAGCTCGCATGACACATGACATTTCGGAAAATTCTATGACCCATCGTAAAAGTAATGAAAATTTCCTATGATGAAATAATATTCTGAAATATATGATAATATAAATAATCTTGAAATCGAAAACATCTAAAACAATATTATGGAAAAAAAAAAAAAAAGGAATAACTTGAAAAAAAAATATTCCTAAAACTGTATTGGGTGGAAAATAAATGAAAATATCCACAAGTTGTAGCTAATAACTAATGAGTAATGTTGTATACGGGAAAAAAGCTTTATTCGTATACAGAAATACTTTTAGTAATTCCAATATATTTTAATTTCTTCCGTTACGACATATAATTTTCTTATAGTAATAAAGACGTATTTTCTAAAAAGGAATAATTATTAATAAAACTCAAAAAAAATATTGAAAACAAAACTATATTTTATCCCTTTGTCTTTATTAATAAAAACATAATAAAATTAAAACAATTTATAAAACTCAGGAAAAAATAATACTAAAAAAAAACTTGACGTCAGAAAAGGAGTCCGACTACTCGTTTCGACAATTTCTCTTGTCGAGACGAGTCTCCTACCCAGACTAATTTTGGATCGTCTTTTTGGATTCAAAGACG
>JAIPRM010006263.1:0-19010 GCA_025469315.1 Stegophylla sp. TES_Ste_2020 | reverse complement strand
AACTTTTTGAAACCCGATTCGCCTCTATATTGTACTTTAAAGAGGTCATTTTTTGAATTTCTCAATTCTTCAATGTTTTTTTTTTTAAAAAACAACCAAAAATTTTACAAAAACGACTCGAAAACCATCATTTTTTGATCAGAATTTTATGAAAATTTAAACATAGATAGAAAATCCTATAAAAAAGATTTTGGCGTAAGAAAATTTTGAAAATGTGAAAAAAAAATTTTTTTTCTTATATTATTAACTTCCTTTTGTTTTATTAATTTTTATTTTTCACAACAAAATATGTTCTTAAAATTAATTTAATTAATAGTTGCATATCACATATACAATGTACAGTGTACCCAACTTGGGACAACAACCAGATAATAATCGGATTTTTCTGTTTTATGCGCCCATCGATGTAGAATATTTTCCATGACATATTGCAATAATACTGTGGATTTTTAAAAAAAGTGGATTTATCTAGTTGTTCTTCCGAGCACTTCAATTATTATAATATACTTATAATAACCCACATATCCGTATAAGATGCGCAAACTTTTAGTGCAGAGTACTTCTTTACGTTATTAATAAGTTGTTCAAACCATTTCAAAGGCAAATTATCAATATTTAATTCTATAAATTGATGTATTATTTATACCTGTTTTACTCATAAACTGTTTCATTTATTAAATACAAACATAAAACGAAAGTAAATAAGACGAAAAAAAAGGAAAAACAATTACTACGCGTATTCATAGTAGATAGGATTGGACAAAAATCGATTAATTACTAAAGCCCGAAAGTAATGGGTATACTTATAACTTTGTAAATAAAATGTAGAGTTTTTCAATTTCTCAGGAAATCGTTTCTTAAATGTGTCTAAACAATGACATTAAAGTTTAAGTGGTTTAACTAATGTCAAACTTAGAAAATTCTGTTTGGCTCGTAATTGAATTTGGTTTTTATTTTACAACAATACTTAATTTCAAAAAAAGGAAAATGAATTCATGTTTATAAACAATTACGCGCATTTACTTACAAATATGTTTGATGTTTTGGACCTTCTCCTGCACAATCGAATTAAAACTAAAAAGACTTGAATAATAATTATTTTCATTTGACGGTTAATCTTTTCGTAAAAAAAATTGTTTCGCATGATGTGTTTCGTAAGAATGTTCCCGTATAATCCTAACGGCAAGTATTATAATTTTAATTCTAAAATATATTTTATGAATCATGCACCATTAACGTAATTAGGTCAAAATATTGGCGGGGGGGGCGCTAAAATGTTTATTACTGATTTAGCCCCTGCAAAGTACATTAACCTTAAGCAATTTTTAAGAAATCGGGGGGGGGGGGGTATAAATGGTTTTGGGGGGGCTTAACCCCCTAAGGTACCACCTAGTTGTGCCTATGGTCCGAACATTTACGTTCCGTTCTATAACGTTCCGTCATTTTTATCATTCCGTTCAATTATTTTCCGCACATTCACGGCCTCACGGGGTAAAAAGGGTAAAAATTAAAAACAATTTATCTTTATCTAATTTTTCGGAAAGGGATTGAAAGAGAAAAAATGTTAAATTTAGTAGGATCTTTTTCGTAGATGTATTCATACCACCATATAGGTATACACTAAATGATGATTTTCCGAAATTCGCATTATTTCAGAGGGTTGAAACAGCATAAAATGTGTTTTCAAGTTTATATAATTTGTTGAATTTGATAACAATGGTAACAATAGTAGTTTAAAAGCAACTTCTATATAAATAAAAAATGTATTTGTTAATACGGGCTAATTTTTGGTACAGTTAAATCGATTTAGTCAGGACGGTAAAGTACTTGACAACACGATGACCTAAATAAATAAAATTGTAGAGCTTACGTTGTTTGTTCGGTTTAAATTGATTTTGATGGTTAGAGTTTTTCGTGCAACGAAGTGCACGGGTACAGTTAGTTTATACACATTTAAAATTTGATTTTTGACGCAAACAATTTTGCTTTCACATAGGTATCATGACGATTTTTTTTAGTCAAAAGTTACTAAAATGTTAAATGTATTTACGGTGACGGGTCACATCCCCGTCTTCGTTTCCCCGTCCGACATTTCCTCGTCCCCGTTTCCCCGTCGGACATTTCCCCGTCCGATCAATTTCCCCGTCAAACGTTTCCCCATCCATTAATCTTTTTCAAACAAATATCCTACATACACTAATAAATCTTTACCTTTAGAAATGTTTACATACTCTAAAGCAATAATGAATATTGAATAAAAAAATTAATTAATAAAAAAAAAAAAAAAATGAATAACTGATGCACAAAACTTACAATATAAAATCAAATTATAAACGTTCAGCGCGGATATATATAGAGGATCGACGATTGTCGAAAGACGGTTTGTATGCACTTTACTACAATTTGTATCAGCTGTGTTCATTTAACGATTGGGTTAAAAGATAAAGTTTTATCTGAATTGCCAAAGACGTTTTTATATTGACTAGGTATCTTAAATATTGATAAAATAAAATCGGTGGATACAAACCGAGTTTCATACAGTATGAACATAGGCGTAGGTAACGGGGAGGTTTGGGGAGTTCAAACCCCTCCCATTGTAAACTCCAAAAGGAAAAACATGTATGCTTTTCACGAGAGTCACAAATATATCAAACATCAATAATAGATGTCTTCACTAACGAAAAAAAAAAAAATAAAAATACTTTTAATTCTAATAAAATTATATTATTAAATTAATTGTAAATATATAAATGGATATTCAATACTAAGAAATTGTTCAAATTTTTTCTTTGTCTCAAATTTAAAATATAATATATATGTTAACTATAACTATTGTGCCTTCCTGTATTTTATCGAGTTCTACATGCATTTTAATTTGAATTAGAAAAAAAAAACAGACATACTTTGCACCACAGGTATTTTTCGCTTTTTGGTTAGGATTTTCGAGATTTTTTTAGGATAAGTAGAAGTATATGCGAAGTTGGTGTGTTAAATTTTTAGCTAATAATATCAAAAATAAAAAATTATATTAAATAAGACCTAAAAAAGCACAAGATAATGCCAAAATAGTATATTTACACCAAAAGGAATCAGATTTTTTTGAAAAAATGGTCGTTTGTATTATACTATTGTTGATAATGGGTGAAAATTTCGAGTTTCTTGTACTATTAGTTTCGGTGTTATAGCAAAATCAATAAAACCAATTTTATGAAAATCTAGTTTACCAAATATTTTGTTGATTTTTCAACAAATTTTCCTCATTTTTTGTAAAAGAGTATTGCGAAAACTTAAAAATTACCTACTTAAAGTACTAATTAGATGTAATTTCAGATCTAAAAACTAGTTATTTAAAAATGTTGAGCAAATATTTCTATACGAAAATTTTGTACTAATAAAAACAAAGAAAAAAAACATCATTGTAAAAACACTATAGCTTCTTCACTCCACTCAGAATCTCTAAAATGTGTTCAAACCAGATATTTTCAGATTTTTCTAATTTTTTAGTTAATTCAAAAAATTATTTGGTGAATATTTCAAGCGATTTCATTATTTTTTAATACCAACTAAAATAATATTAATATTTAATGAAGAAAATAATATGTTTTTATATATTTTACTCAAATTTACGATAGTTTTCCTTACGTTTCTATAAATTCTTGAGAATTTTAAAAAATAACCTCTATTAACCATACTTACTAAATTTTGGTTTAGCACAATGTTTTCAAAATTTTTGTTCCGTGACTCTCATGCTTTATTCGAAAATTTAACTTTTGAACCCCTCCCATTCAAAATCCATACCTACGCCTCTGGGTATGAACCCGTATAAAGAAAAAAAGTATAGGTACTAATTGAGTCCTTGGTATAAACGAAATATATACCAATTGAGTCCGCGTTTAGTATAAGTAACATATACCTGATGTACCAATCGCTTTCGTACATTTTACGAATTTCAAAATGTATAAGAATTATATTCAACTTTGGATTTTAACAATAAGCGTTATACTAAATGACTGTTATTTACAAATAGATAACGTTTCGTATCGTTCATTACTTTAATATCATACTTGTTATCTTTTTTATGACTTTAATCCGACATTAATTTCGTTCGTATATACTATTCTATTTTATTGACGAATCGTATGCCAATTATTTTTGAGGAATATGACACATTTTGAAAAACTTTGTCAAATAATGAGTATTATTTGAATTATTATTATTAATCAAAATTATAACAGGAAAAAAAAAAGCTTTCTTAACCAAGGTTCTTTTGGGATTCAGATCGTATGCAGCCAATAAAATAACCAAGATGTATAGCAAGTATTATGTAATATGCTCGATTTTACATTTTGTAATTTGAAAGAGAATTGGATGGAGAAACGTCTGACGGGGAAATTTCAGACGAGGATGTCCATAAACCGTATTTACGCTCAACGTTTTTTTCCCCAAAAAATTATCCGCATATTTTTTTATTTATATATGAACTATTTGTAGAAATTTGCTCTATAAACAATTTTTGACGAACAGCTCATTTAAATGTTAAACAAAATATGACTGATTTATTTTCAATAGTCTTTCTCAATATTCGAAATTAATTTTTCATATTGATTAAACTTGTATACAAACAGGTGTTAACGTAAGGAGGGGTGGTTAGAGCGACAAACCTCTTCCGAATTTTAGGAAAAATGTTAAATGTATAAATATATATTTTACCGAAAACTTTTCATTTGATAACTTTTTTTTGTTATAGATTTTGTATTAAAATTAATCTAGGTATATTATTTTATTTTGCTTTATATTCTTATGTTTCTACCACAAATCAGCGATTTTATTTTTTATAGTTATATTATTAGGTACATACTAATGAATTTACGAAAAAATATATTTTATTTTAATTTATTATACAATAATGCAAATTAATATTTAAAAAATTGTATTATAAATAATAATAAAACAGTTATACTACTGGTATTATGTTAATAGTCCTTTAAAAGTACGGTATTAAACCCTTCCTCAAATATTTTTTGTGTACGGGTCTAACTCGAATAATAGGTCATTTCTTATTATATTTATTCAATAGGTTCCTAATAATGTTCCTTTTACCCGTATAAGATATTAGTATATCAGTGTTGTCAGTTTTTAATGATAAGAGCTTTCATAAAAAGTTCAGATAAAATTTCAAAATATTGAGAAAATTGATCATTTTCACAAATAATTAAATCGGGATGGATAATTCTGTTATTATATAGTATATTTTTAAACATACGCAGTATAAAACTGACGATTATAATCATTTTATTCTTGAAAAGATTCATTGAAATCCAATACACTCACCATGTGTATCCCTCCTAAGAATCGAAAAATACCAATTATGTAAAGTATTTCCGGCTCTTTGAACAATTATCTGCTTTGAGTACCCATAAATTCACCAAAGATTCAAGCTGGGTCTTGAATAAGTATCCATAGGTACACACTGCGTGGGTAAAATTGCTCCTATTAAGTTAATTGATGTTGTGTTACGAAACTTACATCGTAATTAAATTTTGTAATAGGTACATAAATTATTATATTACAGTAAACTCTCGATCGTTAAACAACATATTATTGCTACTTGACGGTAGTAACTATACAGTTATTATCAAATACTTTATTCCATTTTAATGGCACACCTGTAGGTAGTTGTAATAGGGTTCCTTTCATGGATGTATCTACTTCACGATGCTTGTATTACATTAAATATCGTCGATTATCTTCGTGGACGTAGCAACTTTCCGCTCTGACCAAAGGTGTTAAATTTATTTTACAATAAAATTATGCATATTTTTACCAGCATTTTCTAATAATTGTCATAACATCCATTATCATGAATTTAGTAATATACATATAGTATATAGTCATATAGTAATAATATAAATATATAATAAATATATTTGATATAGAAGAGAAAGATAAGAGAGAAAGCATTGGTTCAGAGAATAACGCCTTTAAAGTTTAAATAAATCCTGGCTACATGTCTCTGTTATTTAAGTATACTATGCACAATACAGAGACCCTATAAAATATTAAATAGTTCTAAGTCTATTGTTTATTTATATAATCACAAATCACATTTTCGGGTGGTAAAAGTGGAGAACAAATAATTATATTTATTAAGTGTTTATAGTAATAATTACAAATTTACGGCTCAAACGATTCCAAAAAATGAGAGAATTTTTATAACATTTTCGATATCTTGTTTTTACATTAAAGGTGTGTGTGTGTGTGTGTGCGTGTGTGTGTGTGTGTGTGTGTGTGTGCGCGTGTGTGTGTGTGTGCGCGCGTGTGTGTGTGTGTGCGCGTGTGGGTTTACAGATATTTTTTGAAATTCGGCTCAGACCGTAATTTTAATTAGAGTATAAGTGGTTTCGAAAAACAGTCCCCTTGTCATCTCAATTATTCACTAGCATGTACTGCATGGGAAAGTCCGGCCCATGCAGTACATGCTAGTACATATAATTCTATAATAATATGTAAATTGTACACTATACAGTCATGTAGTACAAAACTAAACACAACACATTTTTACTAAAATTATTATTTTAAAAAATATATAATATATAGCCGTTGTCTACCTGTCTCAATTGTTCTGATATAATGGTGAAAAGGGAACCCCTCAAGGGGCTCAATTCGTATACTCTCTAAATTCCATCCCTTAACTCTTATGACGTAAAAACTTGATTGTACCGTTAAATACGCAATAACATCATGTTCATTATTCATACATAATAATATTATAATTTAAACACGACATATTGTTATCGTCGACTGTTTATAAATTATTTTAAAGTCACCCACACATGATTTCCATTCATATTGAAATAATGATAATGTAATATTAATAAAGTATTACTATTTTGAGCATTTTCGTCATATATCTGTTATTTTTCTATTTGTAAAAAAAAATTTAGAATTTTGCTTGCTGTAACGAGCTGCCTTGCAGTGAGTACCTAATGCGAGTGTTTGGCACCCGTTGCCCGCCCTCCAAAAATCGAAAACATCAAACGACTATTGTTCTGATAGCTGTCAGGACGGACAATTTAGATATAATAATATTACAAAACCATTTTATAATACCTCTTGTTTATTTGGACGGGACACGCGATGTGCGAATGATAAACACCGGACGATTTTTCACAGTCAATTAATCAAGAATTAGAGAATCACAATTTTTCGCTTTTTTTCTGCTATTCACATATTTTTACCGTTATGGCAATATATTTCACGATTACACCCATTATAGTACATCAATCACTAATAAAGTAATAATTCACTTTATTCACGCAAAATGAATTCACCTTGGTAACTAAAATACATAACAGGATAATATAATATAATTTCGTGTTACTTCGTTAAAATATTCAACATACAAAATGTTTTTTGCATATTTTGGACATTAGTGTTCATTAACGTTTATTTGTGTGTGTGTGTATGTAATTTTGTTCGGTAGCACACGATTGTGATACATAGGTATTTATGCGATTACATAATCATAATAATACATACACGAAAATAAGGATGATAGATATTTACATACCCTTTTTTTGATTCTGAGTGATTTGAATAATATGTGTTGTGTTACTTACTCTGTTTTTGAGTTGATAAACTAAGCCAAAAGTTTTGCCCAGCATATTTACAGATTAGTGAACGTCTTATAGTGCAAACTAGTTATTATTTAAAATTCTCAATATTTTTCCCATAAGTACTAAACAGCTATAAAAAAATTTGAGGTAGCCAAATGCGATAATTCCAAAATCTAGATTTAGAAACAGTTTAGTTAATTGGTTGATATGGAACAAGAAATTTGAAACTTTTCTCAATTATCAACCATAGTATTATAGCACAATACAAACTTTATAACATTTTCCAAACTAAAATTACCACTTTTGAGATAAAAGCAAACACTTTAAAAATTGAAAATATTATATTTTTTCTAAAGATTTTGTCATAAATTTGAAAATATATTTGATAACAAAAAATTCCAAGTTTAATGGCATATCAGCTCTATAAATTCTATCGATACAAATAATTTTCAATCAAAACCATTTATAATTCTGCATTTTTAATTCTTGTGTTTAAGAATGTAAGTTACATCACATTTTCATAGGACGTCTATAGACTACATGTATAAAAAAATATCTAAAATAATAATTGGTATATAAAAATACCCAAGGAAATTTCAAATCGCATCTGACACCTACTTCTATCTTCGGTTTCTTTGCCGCTTATATATGTATATGAGCGACAAATTTAAAGAATAATTGTAAAAAAAAATAGGTATAAAACGTAATGATCTCTTCCAAACCAATAAAATTATAAAAACCTACTGTATCATTGAAAAGTATGATACCAGATATAGTTAAAGAAATTATCATAGTCGTGTATGAAGCCATCTTCACGACAAATAAATAATTTTTCATATATTTCTATCTAATAAAGAAGATTTTCATCTAATAAAAAACTTATCATGAATGTATAGGAAATCGTCGTTGTAAAACCAATAGCTTCAGAAACCTAAACATAGAAGTTAAGTTAAATTAATAGGTAAAGTTACCTAATAATTTAATATTTACTAGGTATTTAATGTAAGTAAAAACTTATACTAGAGAAAAAGTTGAATGGTTTTGAGTTTGTTCCCGGTTGATGCTTGGTTGTCCACAGGTACATACGAATTCGTTTCAGTTCAAACCAAAACCAAACCAATTTACTCAGTACTCCAGAAAATATAAGTTAACATAAATATCTCGTTGTAGTAATAAAATTGTTGAAATTATTTTCAGTGTTGAGTTCTGATAGCAAAAATAATATATAGATAATTATTAAATTACTAGCTAAATAAACATCTAGGTAAATACGAACACAAAATATTACATTTTTATCTAGATAAATATGTACTTAAAACTTTTTTTATCAAACAAATACATTAATACAACAAATTTATCTACCCAAAATCATAGTTGAACGCCAGAGTAGGCGCTATTTAGTCTTTACTCATGTATTCTGGTTAATACTTAAAATAACTGAAACAAAGATTTTTTATATTATAAAAGAACTGTAAAGAAAAATGGCAATATGAAATGTTAGTTTCAATAGACTATCGTTATTGAACAATAAAATATTCATTGTAATCTAAAATTTGTGGAAAATTATAGAATAAAATTATTAAGAGAAAACAGCACAGCAAAATATGATGCTACATAATAAAATAAATAATATGTATTTGAATATTTGATGTAAAATGACTAAATATGAAATCGGTTATTGAAAAAAATACCCGCATTACTCAACGAGATTTAACTAAATATTTATGTATTATTATTTGTTCATCTACATAAGGCGTTAATACTTAATTTCAATCTAGATGGTTTTTTTTAGATAAATATATCTAGGTATCAGTCAACAATGCTTATTATTTTAAACTATAGTTAGGTACTGTCTAGAATAATGAGTTATATGTTTTATTTTAGATTCTGATTTTAGCGAAAAATCTTTACAATTGTTTTGCAATAATGTTTATTATTATTCATTTTTCCAGAAACACTTTTTCTATTCAAAATAATGCTCAGTTTAATACGTATTACATAGGTTTCCTGTTGAGAAATTTGTTCGAATCGAATTTTAAACAGTTATTATTTGAAAAATTCTCAGTGGTTTTGCCAAAAATAAAGATAAACTACCGGAAAATTAAGTAAAATTAGGAAAGTATGCCGTAAGCTAGATTTTCATAAAATCAACTTCAGTAATTTGGTTTTAACCTTAGAACTAACACTACTAGAATTAGAAACTTGAAATATTCAACAATTGTATAATATTATAGACTGAAAAATATTTCGCTAATATTTTTTCACTATTGAGAAAAATTTTAAATATTGAAAATGTCTCGTTTTTTTAAACTTTTTTTTTATCAAATTTTGAACTCTTGATATTTTGAGCTGCATACATATTTTTTTAAGTCTTTTATGTTTAAAATTTATATAAGTATATAAGTACAAGCTACGAAAGTGTTCAATATACTACCCAAACTTGCTTAGCCCAATATTAAACGGGAAATTTTTACTTTACAAGGCAATCATTTTTACAACAAAAAAATTTTTTCCTGAAATTAAGTACTAACACCGTTCATCACTTTATGTTGTAAATAATACGGCCCCGACAAATTATTATCAACCACTGAACATCAAAATTGAAAACTAAAAATCTAAGAATAGTTTCCAACGAAGCTATGCAAATAACCTACAATCGTTCATTATTATTCGATTGTTTTCTGTTTATCGCCATGACTGACCATAAAACACGTATTTTATTGGTATTTTTTAATGAAACTATCTATAATGTTTTCTCGTCAATGAATGTCTGCAATCAGTATGAGTATGCAATAAAACATTAAAAAAAAAAAAATGCATTCATGTGAGGTATCGGAAAATCGTTCATTATTGTATTATAATAGTATTATATTGACATTAATTTTAAACGACTATAAATAATTAATTTAATGTATGATTTATACGGTGTTTGTAATTGATCATCGGCTCCATAAATTAATATTAATACGTCATATTGGTCAAATAGCAATAACTCATGAATAATTATTTACGGGAAACTTGCACGTCAACACATTTGAGCAATAAAAACGTGTCAACTTTGTAATAGACGTACCTACCTACCATTTAAACACACAACATTAACGGAATGCATTAATTTAATAACGGAACAGCTATAATTTGTTATTACTTATGGTCTAGCTGACGACAAATAATAATACATTATATTAACATCACGCCTGTCACCTGCAGCGGTACTAAGCCGGTAGACGTACAGATTAAATTTAATTAAAACAATTAACCAATTAATTTGTAATTACATTTTTCGATTATACAGTATACGTTTTTAATCCTCCTACAGTAATAGAAGGTTACATATATATACTCGTATAAAAAAAAAAATAAATAAACACAAATTGTAGAACTCGGACTAAATTATTTATACGGGTGAACTGTAAAGCACAATTAAATGTTTTTATTATTTTCATTTCAAGTACACTCGGAAAACACTCAGCACACAAAATAATTTACGCGAACACGTGGAGTAGTGGGTGTAATTTTGGCATAGTAGTTATGTTAAAATTCATTTCTAAACAATGGCCGAAATACGTCATCGTTAACTTCAGACATTTCAAATCAAACTAAATCGACCTCGAGTTCGGGGAAGTGTTTAATTAATTGACATATAATACAAAGATATCAAAATAATGAGTTCGTAGGTAGTTCATTATAATAAACAACGAGAGTTTATATATTACATAAACCTACGCACGTATCAAACAGTGAAATATAAAACAATAATAGATTCTACTCAACGCCAAAAGATGTATAAGACAATCCAATCGATCAAAACTGCAGTGACAGGTCTAAAAATAATTAAAAGGGATATTAATTAAAATATACCCAACACAAAATTTAGACTGATTTCATAAATAGTTTGCTAATTGCTATTAAAATATGCAGAGTACTGAAAATCATATATAAAAATTGATGGTGGTTAAAGGGGGCTTAGCCCTCTCATTTAGTAAGTGTGTTAATTCTATCAATTTCCGTCAATATGCTACGGAATTCATGAATACAGGCATCAAGTTTTAAAAAGATTACAATTTTTGAGATTTTTTTCAGGTCAATTAAAAATATTTGTGAGTAAGATCAAAATAAATTTTCAAGTCTTAATATCAAGAATTAAAAATTTTATTACGTAAAAACTAACAAAAACCGAAAAAATTTCCAAAATTTTCAAATTACTAACTTAACTCAAAATTGATCAAATATTTTTGAAATTTTTATGAAGTGTTTTCGTGACTAATTTTATTAGTTGGTGAAAGTTTCAAGTTTCTAGTTACATTATTTTTTAAGTTATAAAAATGTTTGAAGTCATAAGATCATAAGCTTCTTCACTTTGCTCAGAATCTAAAAGATATTGATAACCGTAAGTCCTCACGTGTTTTTGTGTACTGGGTATAATTTTTATAAATGTTGGGTCTTTGAATAATTTTTATAATCAATTCAAATTAGAATGATGATGGTTAGCATAATGACATGAATTAATCTATTGTTGAATGTAAAATGTTGGACGATTACACGAATTTTGAAAAAATTGTGGAATTTACTCGACTGTATTATTGAAAAATAATTGTAAATCTATGAATATCACGAAACACAAATATTTTTCCCTATAAAATTACCAAAATATCAATTAAAAGAAGATAATTTAAATTTCGAAATATAGATTATTATGGTATTTAGTATTTTGATAAAGATTAAAGATATTTATTAACTGGCACTCTCACACACACACACTTATAATTTTCGAGTACTCAACTTTAAAACTGATCTCAACTCGAAAAAAATGATAACAAAAAATACCTGCCCAACATTATTAAACAACAGTTGTTAAACATAACCTAACTGACAATTATTATTTTATTTTAACTGTAGCTTCATTCAGAATCGTTTTATTCAAGAATTTTTTTACGGTTTCTTTAATACTTGACACATCCATCAAGAAAATCCCACCAAAGATAGGAAGACTAATAATGGTGCAAAGTAAGTCAAGTTTTTTTTTTATATATATATTATTTATATAACTTTTAGAAATTATTTTAAAAACTACTTTTTTAAAATTAGGAAGGGACAACTTCGTGTTGGTCTGACGTGTGATGGCGAAATAATGCAGATGAGAAAGCTAGAAATGATAAATTTTCTTAAATATTTGCTTTAAATCCTTTATTTTCGTAAGATATTCTATAGTCACAATTCGTATCGTTGCCTTTGTACAAAAAGTAATGACCTTCTAAGGGTTGTAAATTCAGACCAAGCAAAATTAGACGATGAAATGCGTAGACTAAATATACGTGTTATATTTAGGTGGTATCCACGGATGAAGTTGGGGACGTTAGCTTACCTATATAGTGGTCGGAGATCAAATATCTTTGTATTGTACTTTCCCGTCCTTTGATGGTTTTGATTGAACAGAAGTGAGACAAAGACTAACTTAATCTACCTGTTCGACAAAATGACCCATCTATGGTACTGGTCTCGTTTATGTACTTTGGTAACTATACCATAGTCATTATAATATTAACTACGTGGACGGTACACTCATCCGTATAATATAGTTAGAGGTACTAATATAGATTTAAGGCTATAATAATATGTACCCTGAAAAGGTCAATGAAATTGGCAAAAGGGTCACCCAGAAATTTAATCTCAAAATCTCCGACTCCTCCTCTATGATATCGTACACTCTGCGCATAATAGATGGATATATTTACATCCTGTGTACCTTTTAATCACCGGATTACGTATAAAAATTACGAAAAAACGTAAGAGATTGGGTTTTATACTTTTAATAAATATAAAAGAGAAATTCCGTTCAAGCGAAAGAATGAGAAAGGCTGCATTGATTTGTTAATTAATTATTCACGTTCGAATGAAACGATTATTAGGCATAAAACTTTTGTTGCTCACCGTTCTTACTATAAAAAAAAAATGGTCTTACTGAAAGTTTGTTGAAAATGACTTGTACAAAAGCTAATTGGAAAGTCCGCCATTTTATCGCTTCAGTTATTTCGAGTTTTCCTCTACAGTGTAGCCCATCGTGTTTCAAAACCGTCAATAAATGTTAGGAAATTTTATGAAAGCTGATAGGTAGGTAAAATTTTGAATAGGTACTCAAGTCATGCGAATAATATATTGATTTTACAATCTTTAATATATGAAATCTCTTTTTCGGGTAGTAAAACTCGTCGTAAAGTTTCTTCCGGCTCCTGTTTCAAGCACTCCCACCTTTGATACTTAAAAAAATTCAAATATATCTATGAACTTTTCCTGTTAATAGGTTAAATTAAGGATGTGCATGATGATATTACATTGTTTATTAGTTTATTATTAGTTCCTAATACAAATGTGATGCTCGAAATAAAATATAACCATGATGAACAAAATTATAAATTATAATCCAGTAAAAAGGTTCCAGTGCAATAATCAGATAGGTACTTCCATTTTTTCAAATTGTTCAGGAGACATAAAAACAGTCTATAAAATAACTGGCATAGGAATGAAAAATTAAAAACCAAGTATTATTATTGTTGTAACAATAAGATATATCGATTAGAGCACAACCGAATTTCCTCCCGTATATTTTTCCAAAAAAAGATTACTCAAATTGATTCCCGTTTTAAAATTTACTTTTACTCGAATTGCCTCCAATAAGAGGCCAAATCAATCAATATACGATATTTACCGGTAAACTAGGATTCACTCACTGCTACCGGTAAATGTTAAAAATTTGGACATTTACCGACTGATTTTGGTAAAACCTAGGGGTTGCAACACGATTGAGAACGGTCCTTATCGACAGCACCTTTTTTAAGTAACTCGATTGCAAACGTTTTCACTTGTTGATTTTCATGCGCATTGCCATGTCTGTATTAAAAAGCGTAATGTGTTTGGACGATTTCTTCACAATGTATTTGAGCGAGTATAAAATTGTATATTATACCAACCATTTGATTGACTAATAAGTCATTTGCGCTAATCAGTTAAAACCATTCCTATTATTCTACAGTAAAAATCGGTTACAGCGAGTTTCAACCAGTAGCTCGTTCTAAAACAAGCATTCGCTGTAACCGATTAGTATAATTTTATTATTATAAGATATCGTTTGTTGCAAATGATAGTCGAAAAATACAAAGAAATAGACAATTTTATTTTAAGTACTTTTAATCGAGATCAATACTGCAATTAATATTGTATCTATATATATATATATATATATATATATATATATATACATACATATTACCAAGAGCGCACCTAAGGGGGTGACTACCGAGCTAAAGCCCCTCCCAAAAATATTTTCAACATATATTATTTATCTCATTGTAACCAACTTTTAATTTTCAAATTAAAAAAGCCGGACATACTTCGCACGACGGGTGGTATTCTCTTGACGGGCGTATTGAATTTTAAAGAAACGATAAATCATTTCTTCAATAAAACGATTCTGAACAAAGGAAGTTAATAATATAAAAAATAAATTAAAAAAAATAAATTTTTAGAAAAATGCCCAAAATTTTTTTTTTCACATTTTCAAAATTTTCTTACACCAAAATCTTTTTTATATTATTTTCCATCTATATATTTTTAATTTTCATATAGTTCGGATCAAAAAAATGATAGTTTCCGAGTCATTTTTATCAAATTTTAGGTAGTTTTTCCCAAAAAAAAAAAAAATTTAAAAATTGAGAAATTCAAAAAATGACCTCTTTAAAGTGCCATCTAGAGGCGAATCCGGTTTCAAAAAGTTACTAATCGTAACTTTTGGACAAGTATTTCCATGCAAAAAATTGTACACAGAAAAAAAAAATAAAAAATAAACGTCATTGTAAAAACACTAGCTTCTTCACTTCGTTCAGAATCTAAAATTACAATGTTTTCTTAGTTCTGTTAGAACAATAATACTAAGTTAATAATTAACTATTGAAATCGAAGCACAGTTTTTATGCTGTGACTTTTGGTTCTTATAGTATACGTATTGAGGATTAATTGAAATAAAATAATTAGTATAAATATTAAAATTAAGAATAACTAATTATCAATTTTAGGTTATAACTGAGTTATAATATTACCTATTTCCATTAGAAAAGATTGAATATAAAATAAATTATGTGTGTCGTAAATTTAATTCTAAGCCATAATGATAGTCATTCATTGAATTTATTTTAAACCACCATAATTTTGATATTTACATATTTTATTTTTATTTGAACCACATCATTTTAAATTATATAATAATTTAAATTTTATATTACAAAATTATAACTATTGTACACCTATTGAAAAATTTTAAACACACATTCGGTATTAATGCAACATTTTTATGAATTGTATTGCCGAGTTATTTTGATTAATGGCATACTATAGTATGATAAATGACTGCAATTATAGGGGGAATATCATTATATATTTATATCTAATTGAAAATTTCTTAAAAGCCCTCCCCCAAAAAAATTCTAGCTGCGCACCTACATATTACTAGGTAATAGGTGTACAAATATGTATTAAAATTAATTATTATTTAAGATAAAATATACTAATATATAAATATATTTATTATTGCACCCTGCAAATTTCTGCGTACGCCAATTGGAATCTTAGCGAACAATTTATACTTGGGGAATTGGTATGATAAGGAATTAATTTGAATATAACTTGGCATATATTGTGAAGTGAATTATATACGTATCTAGTGATCAAAATTCCAAATTACTCTTCTGTTCAAGAGCATAATATTATAATCATTCAGAGGTACAAGTTCGTTAATTTATGCAAACTGTAGAGATTCTTGAACATTGTTTTAGTTAGAAATTAATTTGATTTTACAAAAAGTATTTAAATAATGGTATAATAATACTATTAGTTTACCAGACAATTGTGATTTAAATTGGCCCATAATCCTGCTGATAACACCGATTGATTTATTGTTCGCGGAAATACTTCAAAAGTGTAGTTTATACTTCACAGTCTGAATGGAGGGTATTAGCATTTCAAGTGATAATGTGAAACACTCATTTGTACCCACTTATCTGAATACACCGAATATTATTGCATTTCTTTTGCACAATACGTGTATTATACGGTATTTAATATAACCTTTATAGCAGAGTAATTATTATAGCACTATAAATACCGATATGATTAGTCGAAACTGAAACATAATTGTTTATGAATAAATCATAATATAATTTCAATATAATAAATTTAAAAAAACTGCCAAACATTTAATTTCAAATAAATTTCAAAGTACATTGTTTTTGTTTTTATAAATAACTAGTGCGTGGCCATTTGAAAAAACAATCAACTTTAAAAAATCACACTAGTTAGACGGTGTTTATTTTTTTCGAAACGTTATTGAGGTGGCCTGTGACCACTCCATATCCTTAAGCAATGATATTCAAAGTCTTGGGAGATTACGTCTTAAAAGTTTATTATTTGTGTTATTGCTCCATGCAAATAATTTTTCATATAGCAATACTTGTCCAAAAATTTGACAGACAAACTTTTTTAATCAGAATTTGCTTTTATATGGTACTTTTCAAAGGTAATTTTTCATGATTATTAACAGTTTTGGAAATTTGTGAAAACTTACTAAAATCTGACAAAAATGCCTAAGCCTTTAAAATTATTTTTATTCCAATTTTAATGAATATTTAAATACAGAGAGGAAATAATATAAAAAATATTTTAGTGAAAAAAATTCAAGACAACTATTATACTAATCAATATTTAATATTTATAATATATTGATAATCATAATATTATTGTAAAGTTTATTATAACAAAAAAAAAAAAAAATTGTATCTTTACTTAGCCAGTTATATGTCCTACTTTAATATTTTATGAAAAAAGTATAAGAAAAGAAAATGATTGCATTTGAAAAAAAAATTGCACCAAAATATTATTTTCAAATTATTGTCTATCTATATTTAAATTTTAATTAAGTTTTGAATCTAAAGTAAAGTTTTAAAGGCATTTTTATAAAAATTATGGAGAGTTTTTCATATATTTTGAAATAACTATTGATAATTTTAAAAAATGACCTCTTAAAAGAAAAATCTAAAGCAAACTTAAAAATAGTGATTCAAAAAGTTGCTAGTCGAGAATTTTAGACAAGTAGATATTTCTATATGAAAAGTGTACACATAAGAATCCACCCAGAATCCAAAATATTAATATATATATTTTTTTTATTCTAATAAATAAGTAAATTAAATTACTCATTCCTCCTTCCTCCAGAAAAGAATTCTGAAATTTAGAAGCATAAAGTACTATTTCAGAATTGAATATATTGAGCTTAAGACACAAACTAAATTAAATTGCATATTTGTATATTAGTATTAATTACAACATAATTGGTAAGTATTATTTATAGAATAAAAATTAATTTAAAATTATAAAAATAAAAATACAATTTAATATTTAATGAATAAACTAAATAGTTTATTGTCATTATCTAACTTAAAACATTTTATTATCATTTCAAGATCTAATTCATTGACAGTTTTAATTTCGTTAAATCAACGGGAATATATAATATACATAAGTAAATTATACTCAGCTATTTAGTAAGAAGTATTGAATATCATTCAAAATTACCATGATTCTTACATTTTCAATTTGATAAGTAACTACTATTCAGCATTCATACTAATATTTTAATATCTACCGAGTAAAAAACGTTTCTTCATTAATAAATAATGGAAAAAGAATGGAAGTAATTTAAAACAGTTTTAAAGTAGTGTTTGTAAACATGTGATTTATTCTTCAATAAAAAACACGAGAAAAAAGTTATAAACAGATTCAAACATTTTAAAAGTTTTTTTTAAAAAAACGTATTTTATTCAACCTTGCACAATTTTAAAACTGATGTTATTTTTCGAAAACAAATTTTGTATTTTTTGCATGTGGCAATTTACCAATTACTTATAAAAATTATACATTTTGAAATTGATTCGAAGTTAAATGTATAATAGGCTTTTCAAATACATCATATACCTCTCTGCTTGTATATTTTCGCGATACCATAACAATCCTGCATCACGCCCGATTGAATACATATTTTAATTTTTTCATTATTACATTTATTATAATTATATTTATAAAAAGCTGTAAAAAGGATTTTAGAAATAAACAAAATTACAAAATTATATTTATCATTGAGGTAAAAACGATTGTGAGTGTATTTATGATATATTTTTACATTGAATTAGTTTACGTTGTCCTTGACTCCACGTCTTGATGACTTGAAGGGGACTGCGTACTTATTGTGAATAAATGAGAATCGCACAGGTGCACAAGGAATCAGCATAATGAGAGTAATAATAAAGATATATATATATATATATATATATATATATATATATATATATA